>JAGFZM010003211.1:0-2500 GCA_017657215.1 Limnothrissa miodon
ACACACACACAGAGCACACACATACACACGGCCGTACAGACACACACCCACGCGCACACATATGCACACGCACGTGCAAGCACATGTACACACATTCATATGCATACACATGCATACACATGCACACACACACGTCCGTACGGACAAACATACTCACACCCATGCACTGATACACACACACACATATACACACACGCAAAGCACAGTTCATCTGGCTGCGCCAGGAAAAGAATGGTTTCTCACTGTGGGTCTTAAAATAAACCTTAATCCACAGAAGAGATGGCTCAGAACTAAACCATGAAAAGGATGACAGAATCTTCTGGAAGGCCAGTGTGTATGTGTGTACGTGTGTGTGTGTGTGCGTGTTGAAAACAGGTCGTGGGAAAAGAGAATCTTATACGTGAGATAGAACAGTCTGTTCTTGCACTCCTGTCTTTTATATGAAAAAGGCCTGTGTTTCAATGTCTGTCTGTCTGTCTGTGTGAGTATGTGTGTGTGTGTGTTTGTTTTATATGGAGAATCCTCCTGCCATCTTCTGTTCTCATCTGAAGTCTCCCTCTTTCTCCTGTCTTTCTCACGCTCTTTATTTCTCTGTGACCACCCTCACTTTCTGTCTCTCTCTTTCTCTTTGTCTACTGTGTCTATTTCTCTGTCTCTTTCCCTTTCATCTCACTGTCTTTGTCTGTCTGTGTCTCTCTCCCTCCCTCTCCTTCTCTCTCTCTCTCTCTCTCTCTCTTTCTCTCTCTCTCTCTCTGTCTTCCTTTCTACAGAAATCAAGTTTTAGGTTCTGGTCCAGCTACCCTGTTGTAGCTGTTTGGTTGCCATAACACGTGTGTGTGTGTGTGTCTGTGTGTGTGTTTTTGCTGTACTCTGTAAGGTAGATCTTACATGCTCACAGGCTCTCTTACTCATGTTTCTTCTTGGCTTAGTGTGTGTTAGCATACATGTTAGTGTGTGTTGTGTGTATGAGCGTGTATGGGCGTGTGTTTGTTTTGTTGGGACTTTACAGGGAATCTTGGTCAAATCTGACTCCAAACAAAGCTAAAGCTAGTTTAAATCTAATCTAGTTTAGATCATCCTGCTTTGTTGCTGTTCCTTGTAGCCTAGTTACTGTAAACCTGGACTGGTGGAAGTCACCATTGTGTGCAGGGCCAGATCACTGTTAGCAGTGCTTTAAGTCATGGCTGAGATGGCCGAGGGGGATTTCACAGGGAATTTGTAGGTTGTAACAGGTCTTGATTGATGAAGTCTGCAGCGTGACATTTCTTCTTTTAGGTCTTCACACCTTACACGATGCCAAGCATATGATGGGTTTATAACACACATTCTCAAACATACACATGCATGCACACACACACTTCTGCCTGTCATATGGGAACATCCATATTTACTACAGGTAATAGCTACACACACACACACGCACACACACACACTTACACCCACCTATGCGCACACACAACACACATTTACACACACTTACACGTCATACTGTACCTGTGCATGGAAACATACTTACTTACTTCAAAAAATATTTTCATACACACACACACACAGAGACACACACACATTCCCTTCAGCTACATGCTGGCAAAGTGCTGTAGAATACTTCCACACAAAAACACACAAACACACACACACACTTTCATACACTCACCCAATGGCTCAGTGTGCAGGAGTCAGCGCTTCTGTCACAGTCAGAATGTGTCCTGGAGATGTAAACTGGGTTGACACCATGAACAGGGATATCCTTAGGTGTGTGTGTGTGTGTGTGCTGCAAACAGCACAAATTTCATCTGCTGATATTGCACTCTGTTTTACTGTTCAGGGTAATCAGCAATGAAATGTGAATATTTATACAAAGTATATGTGTGTGTATATATATGTGTGTGTGTGTGTGTGTTTGTTTGTTTGTTTGTTAAACACATAGGTGATGATGGAGCTTAATGTATGTTACTAATGTTCATATTTTCAGTGCACCAAACCCATATTGTAAGCCAAGAGTAACGTGTCTCTGTGTGTGTGTGTGTGTGTTTGTGTGTGTGTGTGTGTGTGTGTGTGTGTGTGTAGCGATGAAGGAGGAGTGTGTGTCGGACGGCGATGACGAGCGCAGTAGAGACGCACTAGTGGAAGAGATCCTGCAGTCAGGTGACACGGCCATCATCTACCCTGAGGCCCCCGAGGACGAACCCAGGCAGGGAACACCAGAGAACAACGAAAATGGTAAACACACATATGCAGTACACACACACACACACACACATACACAGATAAACACTACACTCACACACAAGTAGGCACCACAAACTCTCACACACACACACCAGACAGAGATAGACACTTTACACACACACACACACACACACACACACACACAGATAGGCACTACACATAGAGAGACACACTCAGAGACACACGCTCATAAAGTCCTACATAGTAGCCTACAAGCCTACACACACATGCATTCACACAGAGCTATACATGTATATGTATTTGCCCTTAT
>JAGFZM010003211.1:7500-10193 GCA_017657215.1 Limnothrissa miodon
ATCTTCCAGAAGAGTAGCTCCTTGCTGCGACACAAATATGAACACACAGGTAACACACACACACATATACTCACTACATACACTACACAAGAAACACACACATGCACACACACACACACACATTAGATACACATCCCACACACAGACACACACACACACACACATGGAGCACAGACAGACACAAACAAGCAACCAATCAGACAAATTACACATCATAACATCGTAACACATCGATTAACAGTATGCACAAAAACACACACACGCTATTGTACTTACAGACTGCTAATGATTAGTGACAGTCATAATGCACCCATATACAGTACATACTTGCACACAGTGTGGAGATATACTGAAGTAGTATACGTGTACTTACATACAAATACACCTCTCACACACTTTTGCATGCACACAACATACTCACACACACACACACACACACAAGTAACATTCACACACATATTTGGACAGAATCGCATTAAAACAAAGCCAGTGAAAACAGCCTAGACATTACTTACATACTGTATACTCATACGCTTGCACCTCATATTTCAGATCTGAAACACACATACACACACCACATGTATTACCACATAGAAAAAAAATAAAACATGGGTACACACTCACACACACACCACACACTCACTGTATTTATTAGCTCTTGGCTTTGTGAATGTAGGCCGGCGTATGACTGCGCTACCTTGGCCACATGCACGACTGCTCCTGGCAGTATAGTTTGGAAGTTGGCTCTATGGAAGTGTTTCGTTCCGTAATCTTGGTTGTGTGTGTGTGTGTCTGTGTTGACCTTGTGTACCGTGACGATAGGCCTCTAACAGCTCAAGGGCGAAGTGGAATCTGACGAGAGCAGTGTGAGCATAGATCACCCAGCAAGAAAAGAGAGAGAGAGAGAAAGAGAGGGAGAAATATACTGAGAATTCTAGTGAAATAAGAGAGTGAGAAGGATATACTGAAGGGAGGTGTGTGTGTGTGTGTGTGTGTGTGTGTGTGTGAAGTTAAAAGCTGTAGGGTGTGGGCCTGTCGTTATGCCAGTGGCCAAACCACATCACCTTCCACTCCTCTCAAGAGTTGCGTCAGGTTTCTGCCTCTAGTCCACTCCCTCTCTCTTCTTCTCTTTCACTCTCTCTCTCTCCCTTCTCTTTTTCTTATAACATAAAAGTCCTCCCCATCCATTGTTTTACTCTCTCCTCAACCTCCCTTTCTTTTTCCGGTCTTCTTTTTCTCTCGTTTTCTCTAAAAAGGTCGTTAGATACCTGGCAGCAGGTTCTGGCGTCCGGCCGGCATGTTTGCGTCCAAGTGACATCACTCTCGCTGTGCTGTGTTTGCTGTGGTTGCCGGTGGCAACAGAACTGTGCGTGATATGACAGCCTGGACGTCTGTCAAGGACGCTCCACCCACTAGAGCACCCATGAGCAAATGTGTTTCACACACACACACACACGTGACACACACACACACACACATACACGTGACACACACAAACACTTACACACAGGCACACTTACACACACCCAAGCTGAAATCATAGCCTAGGTAATTGGTAGGTGCAGCCACGCAGTTGCTGCCAACAAACACACATGTACACACATTCACGGTCACATACGTATGATCACACACACACATATACACACACAGGCCCAGTTACACCTGT
This sequence comes from Limnothrissa miodon, assembly GCA_017657215.1. Lineage (NCBI taxonomy): Eukaryota > Metazoa > Chordata > Actinopteri > Clupeiformes > Clupeidae > Limnothrissa > Limnothrissa miodon. The sequence continues at coordinate 9,167 of JAGFZM010003211.1, forward strand.
AAACCATTCTGTTTTATCCTTCCCTCCCCAGGCAAGCGTCCCCACGAGTGCGGCATCTGCAACAAGGCGTTCAAACACAAGCACCACCTGATCGAGCACACTCGTCTGCACTCTGGGGAGAAGCCCTACCAGTGCGACAAGTGTGGCAAGCGCTTCTCCCACTCGGGCTCCTACTCGCAGCACATGAACCACCGCTACTCCTACTGCCGCAAGGACGGCCCCGCCAGCGCTGGCGCCACCGCCTCCACCCGCAAGGACGTCACCACCGGCAACGGGCCGGCCAACGGGAGTGCCTCGGCCTCAAGGAGCCCGGCGGCGACAGACGGCGGGGACGAGCACCGCTCACCACTGCATGACTCGGACGAGCGAGAGGAGAGTGGGGAAGAGACGGCGGCGTCTGGGAGCGTGCTGGACGAGGACGAGATCCAGGTGGTGAGAGTCGGTGAGGAAGGCGAGGACGAGGAGGAGGAGGAAGAAGAGGAGGATGAGGAGGAGGGGATGGAGATTGAGGAAAGACAGAGGGAGGACGGGGATGAAGAAGAGCTGGAGGATGGAGAAATGATGAAGGTGGTGGTGATGGAGGAGGAGAGAGAGGAAGAGGAAGGAGCAGGGGAGTATGAGGAAGAAGGGGAGGAGTTGAGACAGTCGGAGGGAGAGTTGGAGAGAGGAGAAGATAGAGAGAAAGTCAACGGAGGAGTGGATGAAGAGAGGGGAGAAGATGACAGAATGGAAGACGAGGAAGCAGTAGATACAGAAGAGGCAGGAGTGACAGAGCAGAGAGAGAAAGAGGAGGATGAAGAGAAGAGTGGAATGAAGGAAGAGGAGACAGAGATGGTGAAGGGGGGAGAAAAAGAGGAAAGAGTAGATGAAAAGATAGAAAAGAATGAAGAGGAGGATGAAGTGGCGGATAAAGAGAGTCAGGAAGACCGAGGAGAGACAGAAGAGAAAGAGGGAGAGGAGATGGAGAAAGAGATGGAAGAAGAGGGGGATAAAGAGAAAGAAAGAGAAGGAGAGGGGGATATAGAGA
>JAGFZM010003212.1:0-10290 GCA_017657215.1 Limnothrissa miodon
GGTCTCCCTTCCCTCCATATTCTGTTTTGCAAATGTCGCTGGCCTGTTTCATAACGTGGCTTTTACATGCTCTAACTAAAGTAAAATCTAAATCATCTGCCTCGGCTGTCCCTATCACTATTTTCCAACACCTACGTAAATATTCCTCCATACTGTCATTATTGAATACACGCATGGACGCTTGCAGTTGGACAATCAACCTATTGCTGTTAATTTGTTTTGGCCTTGATTGCCTAGAAATTTTTTTTTTCTCGTGATTGCAAATAGTATTTAAAAACTGTTCAAGGGAATTTTGCGTGTGTTCCTCTGTAATCATGAACGCAATAGGCACGGAAATACTTGGAAGTGTTTGCCCTGAACAAACCGATATTTCGTAATACAGAATGCGTTTGGTAGTGCAGTCTGACCTAATGACGCCACCTGTTGCGTCCCAAAATGCTGGATTATTTCGGGTTAAATCGTGCCATAAACGAATTCCAGCTTCAGTGAAACATATTATTCTTAGAGGGACAGCCTGTATTATTTGAATATAACCTTTAATTGCTTTTGAAGTGTCGTCCTCGTCCTCTAGTTTTGATTTCAGTTTACGCAACGCCACTATTTCATCGTCGTCTAAACGAAGGCTGTATCTGTGTTCGCATTTCATTGTGCGTAAAACTGAACTACTGGAGCCAACTCCTGTTCTGTTGTAAGCTGCTAACGACTGTTTGGTTGCTCGACCTAAAAGCTGATTATAAACTCTATAAGGTTTTTCGTTTTGCAATTTTTGGGCTAATTTGATTCTTGCAGCATTTCTAAAAGGTCTAGATTTTAGTGATGGCGCATGCATAACCGTGCCTTTATAGTCAACATTGAATGTTTGTGATTGTTCCGAAATTAAAGTGATAATAAAACTTACACCACACAATCTATGGGCGCATTTTCCTTTTAATCTTCAAACATGGCTTATTTTTTTGTCCTTTTAGAACTAAAATAATTCTCTTTAAAACTAAATACGCAATAGGGGTTGCTCAGTTTTAACTTATCTGCAATAATGGAAGCCCAGCTGTGCTTTCTGAAGTGTCTACCCTGTCTGTTCCCAAGTAAGCAAGTCCATTCCTCTGGTGTCATGCTAAAATCTGCGTGTTTGTCTATTTTTCTTCTAAAGTGGCCAAAGTTGGCATCGGGTAGAATACTTTTCAGGGTTGTGTTAGTTATTGGGACATCCTTTGGACTAGAGACAGCCTCACACATTTCTACAGTAGTAGAGTCAGAGACAGCCTCACACATAATTTGGGGAGCCATCTCATCATCTGTGCCTAAATTATGGTCAGATGTATACTTACATGCCATACCTTTTTCTGGCCTCCCTTCAGGCAGGATGCCGCAAGCTGTCACCATCTGACAACTCCCACACCATATCTTCATCTAAAACAGAAGGTGAAGATTTGCAATACTGGACAACTAAATGTTGGATGTTCCGTCTATTTTCTTACCAAATTGTCTTAAGGTGGACACAACTCTGGTGCCAATCTTCTGGTCTGAAGGATGGCCTTCAAGTTTTTTAACAACAGCAATCCAAAAATCTACACTATCCATACTTTTCAGCATACTTACCTCTGCTATTCCTCCAGCTATGGTTTTATAGTCTAATCTATATCTTTTGTTGTTCTTATTTTTAACATGTGCCCTAGCACCACCTTTCAGTCTATGCCTACTTTTTTCACATTGCTGTCCTTTCTGACAACCCTACACACCACCTTCCACAACACCAAAGCAAATCACATCAAACCGTAAATTCACCAGAAGGCTAACCGGAGCACGCCAACCACAGGAACAGCTGCAGCCATTGAACGGGGGAAATACGAACTACCCCGGAACTTAAAGAATGTACATCCCCACTGAAGCGCTGACAGGAAGTGATGGTGTTTATGTTACGTGGGTTACACTACGCTGGTGTTGCGGCGCGTCAAAAAAGTTCAATTCTAATTTTATGCAAATTAATCGATCCATAGCGAGCAAATTGCGTTAGCACAGTTCAGAAGAAAATCGAGTGAGCAATCTGATATTCTCGCACGCATTGAGTCGCTTGTTATAAAAACCTGACCACTTGCTCTTGGCCAGCGGTGTAAGGCACTTTGGATAAGAGTCTCAAAGTCCTTCCCGGCCTCTTCGATTGTGCGACTCGAAGTGATGTTGTTGCTCAGAGCAAACAAACACGCAAGATCTGGAGTCTTGGGCGTAGTCACGCCCAATAACTCTTGCCTGATGGCGCTGGCAGCAGCCCCTGGCGTGCTGCTGAACCCGAAGGTTGGTGCTCCAACCAACATTTGAACTATAGCGTCAGTAAGACTCCGCAAAAGCGAAGCCCCAAACACCATGACAAACTAAACAAATGCACATTCATAGAATTCATGTTAGGTCACTGCATATTAAATTGCAAGAAAAGAAAATTTGTCATTCAGATTGCACTTCACGGTAAACCTGCAAATGTTATGCATAGGCTATTTCTTACCTTTTTCTCCGAAAGTTCTGGGAAAACGGTTTTATGCTGATGTCCTGAGAGCTGCGATTTCGGCCAGAGATTGGCATGATGCCTGAAACCATACATGGTTGAATGCAATTGCTGGAGAATTTTTTCAATGCAACGCAATTCTGAAGTCAGAAGAAGCAGAAAGACCCGGCAAAACCCGTCCTAACAGTTTTCTTTAGCGGGACGCTTCTAATTGGTCGCTTTTAGAACCCGACCGATTTATCGGTTTATCGATTTATGAAACTATCGGTATCGGCATTTATAATGGCCGATAAATGAATATTTCAAATTTAAAGGTTAAATTTCAGGTTAACCATCACCATCAATTAATGTGTACATAAAGCGTTCAATGTGTATATATTTGAAGATTTTTGACTTGAAATGAATAATAACATTTAAAAATACCATTCATTGCAGTTTGAAAAAAGGCAGCGAGTTCGTTGTTATTTCCGCGTTGTCACAAAAGGAACTCATAAGAATCGGCACAACCTAAAATGCTTAACGTGTAAACGCAAAACGTAGCTTATTGTACCAAAACTGCGATCAATCATCACCAAATATCTCAAGGACGTCTCTTTTTAGGCCTACTTTCAGCTCTCTAAATATCAAAACCGAATTCCCAAAACTATGGATGATACCTAGCCTACGCTTTCTCCTCTGCATAGGCACCCATTGTAGCCTACAGACAAAGCTTAACGTAGCTTAATGTGCCAAAACGGTGATCAATCAAAACCAAATTTCTCATGAACATTTATAGACATGCTTGCTTTCACCTCTCCTAATGCGCTAACGCAATGCAATGGAGAACGAGAATGACTGGGAGACAGCGGTGGAAACCCAACCCATTCTTTACTGACCGTAGCCCTACAGTGTTGAGCCTGTCAAGCGTGAGGGAGGAAATTGTCAGGAATCATGGCCCTGAAAGAGTTATTGAAGCTTGGTGTGAGGAGAATGAATGGCGTGTTGGTCAGCTGTCCTGGTGAGTAGCTAGCTGGAGTGCTAATATAAGAGAGCCTAAATATTCTCAAAATCTGGCCATAACGTAGAATGGCAATGAAGGTCAATGACTGAATTCATTACTTGCATGGTGTCGGTAGTCTTATTCAGAGCCGTAGTGATGCACATTGTAACGTTACAGGCAAGCCATCATGTCAAGATGCATGATCAAATGTCAAGTAGGCTAACTGTTTCCTTATGTGGTAGCCTATATTCCTTGTGATTTAATTAGCAATGCCCATCATCAGAAAGAAAAGAAATGTACTGATATTGCCCTCACGTTACGTTTGACAGTTATTTGTGTGGGCTGTGCTGTGTGAGAAACGTATTTTGGAGCTAAAACTAAGTACAGTACCTCTGAAAACTAATTAACACTAACGCAGTTCTTGCGGTGAATTCCTCTCGAGACGTAACACTCCACCTTGTGGAAGTGAGTGGTAGTGGTTAAAAGTACAGTTTTTTTTCTTGTTATATTCAAAAATGACCATACACAACTAGGTTTGGTAGTTCTAATATTTATGTTTAATAACCATATAGCATTAACTCTGTAACTTTTCAACCTGCAATTTACACTTTAAAATTAAAACGGACAAAACACCCCTCAACCATGGCATCAGTGTTGGCGTTTTATAGTTTGTCCACCAGAGGGCACTCTACACCGTCCCCGTTGCCAACACTCGCGTGCCAGCGCCGCACATCCGGAAACCTGCCAGAGTCGGGCAGAGAAGACCAGTTATCCACGAGTGAGATCATCGCTGAAGTGTGTTGTGATGTTTTTGAATATCTCACCTGGCTGGTTTACTTTGTATTTTGACAGATGGCAAGTGGTGGACAAAGTAAAGTGTGGGATCACTTCACAAAAGGCCCATCAGGTACAGTCACATGAAACATCTGTACAGCCTCTGTGAGCCAGGGATCTGGCAGCCTCAAATTTAAAAATACTTCCAACTTGTGGGCACACCTTAAATCAAAACACAAAGAGATCTACGAGAACACTCAAAAAGAAGCACAGCCTCAAGTTCCAACCACATCATTGACACAGCCAACCCTAAAACAAGTGCTAGAAAAAACCACAAAATAGACTCAAAATGATCCAAGAACTGAAGAAATGGACAAACTCCTGATGGAGATGATAGCCACTGACATCCTGCCTTTTGCTGTCGTTGAGGGTGCAGGATTTAAAAGGGTTATGGCAAAGGCAGAGCCCAGATACCCATTAAAGACAGAGAATTTTTTCCGCACAAAGAAGATGGATGAGATTTACACAGGAGTTGTAAATAAAATAAAGAAACTGCTGTCAGTTGAAAATGCAGGAAACGGCCTTTCACCACCGACTGCTGGCCAGGGTCAAATGATGCACTTATGAGCCTGACCGCTCATTTCATTGAAAGGAATTGAAAAAGGGTACAACTTGTCTTGAATGTGAAATCCTTGTCACAGTCCCACACAGGACAGTACATTGGAGAGACATTCATGTCCATGCTAGAAGAATGGGAAATTGATGAGGAGCGAGTCATGCTTGTACTCCGTGACAGTGGGGCAAACATAGTGAAAGGCATGCGCCTTGTTGAGATGCCAGACCTGAGCTGCGGTGCTCACATACTGCACCTAGTTATCAATGATGGTCTCAGCTCCCAGAGAGTGGTGGTGGACATTCTGGCAAAGCTGAAGAAAATTGCAACACTTTAACCACTCTGTTACGGCACAGCAACGCTTATCTAAAATTCAGAAGGAGCTAGGTCCTCCAGATTCTGACAGGGAAACTCCATCTGAGGAGCCTGATCCCAAAAGGCCGAGAGCAAAGAACCAAGTACCAAGTCTCTTAGACTCACTGTATGACACTGTGCTCCTTCCATCCACCAGTGAGGAAGTGGAACCAGAGGGGATCATCGACGAGCTAGAACGGTACGTCAGAGAGCCTGTCATTGACAGAAAGAGTGGGAATCCATATGATTGGTGGAAACACAACACCAACCGTTTCACCAGATTGTCAGCTTTGGCAAAGCAGTACCTCTCCCGTCCACCCTTCTCTGTGGCAAGCGAAAGAGTGTTCAGCACCATAGGGAATATCTATGAGGATAGGCGAAGCTCTTTGAAAGAATGCAGAGAAACTTTGCTTCTTGTTCTACAACCTGCCTCTGCTGGACTGGAGCTATTGAGGATTGACTGATTCAGCACACTGTTGTAATGTATATGGTAATTTTTATTTGGTTGTTGTTTTTTTTTTTTTTTTTTTGTGTTTTTGTTCAAAAGTTGTTGTTATTGAAAGTTGTTGTTAAAGTTGAAACTTTAGGTTTCATATCTTTAAGTTTGTATTTATTTTATTTATAAGAACTTTAATATAATTTGAATTTGATATTCTGTTTTGACATAAAAAATAAAGTTTGTTTTTAAAATGCATCATTATTTTAGTTAAAACTCGTAAATAACTACAAATAGCTAATATATATATGTGTGTATATATATATATATATATATATATATATGTGTGTGTGTGTGTGTGTATGTGTGTGTATGTATATATATGTATATATATAAATAATATGCCGATATATCGGATTTTTAAACCAACAAATATTTTATCGGTATCGGCCTTCAAAATCCTTTATCGGTCGGGCTCTAGTCGCTTTAGCACAGATTTTCCCGCAAACTTCCAAATTGCAACAATGTTTTATATAGCGCTGCCTTGCAAATAATTTCTAGACCTTTCATCTCAAAGTGGCATAAATCCTAGCACATGCCTATAGTCATGTGTCCATTACTGGAGACTGGCACGGTTGGCACATGATAAGGTTTCACATGATGCCATGCCAATGTTGTAGCATCACAAGAATTCGTTTTCTTATTTCAGCAATTTGAATGTCAGACGAACACTTAATTTCTATTTACAGAGATGGCGCGGTTGGCACATGATGCCAATGCCACAAAAGCGATTCAGGGTACCTAAATGATGTATCAAATGAAAGCTGAGCTTGTAGACATTACATTTCACCCCTTGTTATAGTATCACAAGAATTAATTTTCTTATTTCATCTATTTGAATGTCAGGCGAACACTTCATTTTTTTCTTAAAAAGATTGCCATGATGCCATGCCAATGCCATAAATCAATTCAGGGTACCTAAATTATGTATCAAATGAAAGCTGAGCTTGTAACCATTACATTTTAGCCCATGTGGTCGTATCACAAGAAGTAGTTTCCTTATTTCAGCTATGTTCATTTCTGTTTATGGAGATTGTGCAGTTGGCACATGATGCTTCACCATTACCACAAAAGTGATTATGTTTTATATTAAAGCTGAGGAATTAAGCATTAAATTTTACCCCATGCTGTAGTATGACAAGATACTACCCAGAATATTTTTCTACCCGTAGCGTAAATTTTTAACTATGTGTTATTTTTTTCCTACCCTGTGATGTCCTACCAGCTTAAATATCATGTTTAGGGTGGTAGTGCATTATCATAGGTACTTACACTCCATAAATATCTACTTCTCTCTATGTTTAGGGTGGTATCACGTTATTATACATGCATACACTATAAATATCTGTATCCCTCTGTTTAAGTCCTAAATGGTTAAATAGAAAGTTCTCATCAGATGCTATCTGCAAAAATACTGCACTGCTGTAGATTTAAGTATGTATTGTATAATTTTAATTGCACACTACATGTCAAATACTTGTACAATTATGAAGGCAATTTCAATGGATGGTTATTTCTATTTCAAGAAACATAATAAGAGCATTGTTTAAAATCTTTGTATTTTGAAATAAATCCCGCAGGATATATTGAGAGATGGCCTTTGCTCATGGCCTATAACAACTGAAAATAGAAAATTTAGTTTGGTTTAACATTTGCAGTAAAGCGAGATAAACTAAACGGATTGATTTCAGCGTAGGCCTATTCCCAATCTTAACATAAATCGACATGAAATAATGACTTACAGAAAAATAGGCTAATGTCCAAGGTTCCAGTGTGTTAGACGAATTGAACATGAGCATTGAAAATCGTGGTCATCCACTACGTTTTTTTTTTTACAGGAACTGAGCAAACTTACGCTGTTAATAAATATTTCCACAAGGTGGCACTATTTCCTAATGTTAATAAACTTAATTCGGCAACAATCTTGTGATTCTTTATGGAAGGAAGAATACTTGTTTTGTTGATTCATTTTGAGTCATTAAAATAAACAAACGTCATGATAAGTCTTGAAATATTACTAATTTAGATATCAATGTAGACTAATATTACAGATTGTTTTTTATTTTAGGAGCATTTGGATACAAGTGAGAAGTGGTGAATGGTGGGATCACATTAACCACAGCTGGACAAGTGTTGAATGGAAGGCAAACTTTAGAATGAGCAAAATCACCTTTCAGCAGCTATGTGGGATCCTACAACCACATCTACAGAGACAGACCACCCCCTTCAGAAGACCAGTGCCCGTTGAACAGCGAGTAGCCATATGTATCTGGAGACTTACAACAAATGTTGAATTCAGGACAATTTCCCATTTATTTGGAGTTGGTCAATCAACAACTGTCATTATTACCAATCATGTCTCTTTCATAATCGTGAACTATCTGCTTCCCATGTACATCAGACCTTCATCAGAACACATTGTCCATAATTCAAGGTTTCAGAGACGGGTGGGGTTTCCCACAATGTGTTGGGGCAATTGATGGGACCCACATAGGCATTATAGCACCATCTGACACCCCTGCTGATTACTTTAACAGGAAGGGGTTTTATTCTGTAATTCTGCAGGGTGTTGTAGACCATCGCTTATGCTTTTGGGATGTAAATGTGGGCTGGGCTGGTAAAGTCCATGCAAGAGTGTTTGGTACATCATCTTTGTATGAGAGGGGTCGGAGAAGTGAACTGTTCCTCAACATCACAGGTTTGCTGGTGTAGACGTCCCTGTGGTGATTCTCGGTGATGCAACCTATTGACTGCTGCCATGGTTAATGAAACCCTATGCTGAAAACAGCCAGACAACACCAGCACAGACAGTTTTCAATAACCGACTCAGCAGAGCGAGGATGACTGTTGAGAGGGCATTTGGTCGACTTAAAGGAAGATAGCAGTGCCTAATGAAACGCTATGACTGCCGCAATAAGCAATATTAACACCATCATATTAGCTTGCTGCACACTTCACAATTTCTGTGAAGTGAAAAATGAGGAGTATGAAGACGGCCCTCTTTGTGGAGAAAACTTTCCGGTCTTCCCCGCTCAAACTCTACAGCGAATGCGTCAAGAGACGCTCTATGTACTTATTTTTCTAATATCCAGAATTAAGTATAAAATAATATTGTACACTGTAAGCCTTTAGGCTTACTGGTTTGACAGCAGTTAGCAGTTGGTTCATGCTTTTGTTAAAAGTAAGTGGCACTTATTTGAATTTATCTACATACATTTATTTATTTAATTATTTATATACCCAATATTTCTATCTAATGTGTATTAGAAAAAATAGTGTAATTTAAAATAAACGTGTTTGTTGTTGACTATTGGCTCAGATCTCATCTCTTTACCTTTTCTTCCCTTTACCTGCTATTGCTATCAACTCAACATTTGAACAATAGTTGAAGTCCATTTACAAAGTCTACAGCAAGACTTTATTTTAGAAATATTTAAAAACAATTTGCACTGAAGTTGTTTTTCTCTCATGTAATGCAAGTAGGAACTTATAATTAAGATTACAACTAGACATTTAATGCAAACAAAAGTTAATAATTTGTTGTCTCTCTATGGACTAGTATTTAGGCTAAAGATTGCAATATGTTGATACTTCTGGTATGTCTCCCTCCTGAACAGAAAGGGAGTACTGTAAAGGAGTATGCTGTGTGGGTGTGCGCTGTGTACATGTAGCCATGACCTCACACATTCTGTTCATTGTATGCATGAACATTTGGTTTGTATCCTGTCGCTCCTTATGATGCTGATGCTCCATCTCCATATAAGCTTTCATCCAGCCATCAATAGATGCTTGTTCTTTCTGTTGACGTAACTGTTCACCCTGCATAAATTCCTTGTGTTGGTTGTTCTGCATTTCCATAAATGCCTTCATCATGTCAGGCACATCTGATCTCTTCCTCTTCATCTTCCCGACTAAAGGTGTTTTGACAGGTGGACAATTTTCATCAGGCATCTCGTCATCTAAAAGGTTAATAAAAGTTTTTAATTTTTAAGAAATCATACTAGACAGTAGCTTATAGACCAGTGATTCCCAAACATTTAACTGCTAGAACCCCTGATATAGGCTACAGGTTCTACAGACAGCTTGCTAAAAATAGGCCTATTGTGAAATATAACAAAATATTAGCATATATCAGATGTTGAGGTATTTGGCTCTGATAATGAATACATGTTCCTAGTATAATAAATGCCTACATTTTATTGTGGTAAGAAAACCCATAGCCTAGTTTTCCTGATTCATCCAAGTTTGACAGATGACCGTCATAGGTTGAACGTGAGGAAAGACACATTTCCGATACTACCTCCTCACTGTTTCAACATTACACATGGTCACCAGTTGAAAGTAATCCATAATGTAGATGGTTTCTTCACTTATTTCTAGGGTTGGGTATCGGTTGGTGTTACGGCTGTATGTGTTTGTTCCCTGTTCTGTTTGTTCCTTTTGGTTTGCCATGGCTCTAGCTCTCCTCGGATACCTTGAAGGTGATTGGCTCAATTGGAAGCACCTGCCCGCCTGATCAAGACCTTGATAAAAGCTCCAAGTTCCTGCTGCTGGAGAGGCTTTTGGTGTGGGGACTGCTG
>JAGFZM010003213.1:4941-16182 GCA_017657215.1 Limnothrissa miodon
AAGCAGTGTAGACCTAAGTGATTTGTGTATGTATGTGTGTGTGTATGTTTGTCTAACTGGATGTTTACTGTGCGTGCATACACACACACACACACACACACACACAATGGCTCTAAGGGAGGAATGCGCTCCATCTGTTCTGGGCCTTTGCCAGAAGAGCAGATTAACAAACTCAATTTAGACTTTTTCTTCACGCGCACTCTGGTGTATAGTCTCTCTTTCACACACACACACACAACCACACAACTACACACGCACACACACTCATCTAGTTTCTCTCTCTCATACATGCATACAGTGCCTCTTTCCCATGTATACACACATAAATACAGTTTCTCTCTCTTTCACACACACACACACACACACACAATGTTCCTCTCTGTCTCACACACATCCATTCTTTTTTTTAAGCTTGTTATATCATTCACCCATTCATCTACTCTTTCTTCTTCTTTTACTCCCTCTGTATCTTTTCTTAACTTTTCATTCTCTTTTCATTTTGCTCTTTCTTTCGCACATCTATTCATTCATTTATTACTTTTTTTCTTTCCTTTTTCCCCTCTCTGTCTGTCTTTTGTCTGCCCGTCGGTTCCCTTCAGCTCTTACTTGCGTCCCCATTTATTTCACCTGAATGCACTTCTCCTCATTGTGTTTTTTTCTTGTCGTCTGCAGCGCTAAAAGTGCTGATCGAGTTAAAGCTTCTCGCTACATCATTCACTGACTTTGGATTGGCTTTCATTTTCTGATTGGGTGCCATCCTGTTCTGCAAAGGGGTTGTCCTGACTCCTTTTAATGCCTAGACATTATTGTTTTAAATAAAAAGTTAGCTTCTGCTCACAGCAGACTTGATGATGTATTTCTGGATTATTTCAGCATTCGTCATATTTGCAGTATTTCCTTTCCAGTAAAAAAGTGCTGTTTTGGCATCGTGTTCAATGGGACATTAGAAAAAGCAGTCATTAGACAGAAAGAGAAACACAAATCACAACATGAAAGGTCCTGGCTGTCTTGAACTATTTTGTTAATGTTTTAATTCCCATTCCTCTTTCTCTTCTCCTTTTCCCTCTGTCTCCTCTTCCACTATTTCTTTTTTCTTTTTCTTTCTTTTTTTTTCTGTCTTCCTCCCTTCCATATTCTCTCTCTCCATTTTCCCTCCCTTATTCTTCCCTTCTACCCTGTCTCTCTTTCCTTTTCCAACTCTCTCTTTCCTTCTTTTCTTCTACCTCTATCTCTTCCTGTTCCTCCCCCCCCCCCCCCCCCCCCTGTGTTTTCCCCTGTGTGTGTGTTGTTCAGGAGGACTCTCAGAAGTACTATGACTGGCAGAGCTTTGGACCTGCAGACAGACACACACAGGAGTTGTGGACAGACATGAACGCCATTCAGCAGAGCCAAGTCAGAGTGCACAGCATCCTGTCCAACACACATCGACAGGCAGCCGTAAGACACACACACAGACACACATGCTTCCCACCCCCCCCCCCCCCCCCCCCCAACACACACACGTATAGACACACACCCATGCATGCATACCTATGTACATGAACACACACACTTTCCAACACACACACACGTATAGACACACACCCATGCGTGCATACCTATGCACGTGAACACACACACTTTCCAACACACACACACACACACACACACACACACACATGTATCCACACACAAACACACACACACACAAAGATACTCAAACACCACCTACAGGGGACTTCCCATTGACTTCCTTTATGCTGTAACTTTAGAAGGTGACCCTATGCCTAGCCCCAAGCCTATGGCCAACCCCAACCCTCGGTAAAGCAATATTTGCACAATCTCAACTGACAAAAACATCAACACACAGCAGAAAAATGGTGTTTTCCTAGTGGGGACCTGTTTTTTGTTCTCACAATGCACTTTATTACATAATCAAGTGAACATAAACAGCACTGCCTCACACATCCACGATTTACACAAAAGGATAGATATCAAACATGCACTATGTAAATCAGAACTGTGATGATGACCCAAGAACAATTTACTAAACAATTTACTAAAATTTTATGTTTGAGAAAGTCCGTCTGTATGAATATAAACAACTACTCCTGATTTACCCCAGCTCTCTTTCCCTCCCTCCATCCCCATCCCTCTCTCTCTCCCTTCTTGCCCCTATTTCTCAACAGCGTGTAGCCTTATCCTTTGACTTCCCATTCTATGGACACAGTCTGAGACAAATCACCATAGCAACTGGAGGTACAGTAAGAAAAAAAACTATATAAAAAGCCATTAAATGTTCTTTATAGGTTTGTTTATTTATTTGTATATTGTCTGTGTTTATGTGTGTGAGTGTTCATGTCTGTGTATGAATGTCCATGTCCTGAAGAATCCATGGGCTTCACATAATTAAATGAGCCTGTTATTCTGATAGATAAGCATTCGTTTATGTCATTCAATGTACAAAATCTTCCTCACACAACAATTCCCCTCAAATCTGAGTTTTTTTTTAAAGCGTTGCATTTTATTATGTGCAGTCACAATAATGGACTCAGAGTTTGTATCTTTTTTTTCTTTCATTTTTTGTGCATGCTTTTGTTTTTAGGACCTGTGTTTCATTCTCTTGAGTCCCAGATAATAAATCCTAAAAACAATACCCACCGGCCATAAGGAATAGGTCATATCCTGGCTGAAGCTTGTCTCTTCTTAAATTAGCTCCGAGATATATTGGACGCTAACGAGGAGGAAGAGGTTACGCTAATGAAAAATTCATTTTCTCCTTTCCGGTGCTGATGGGAAAACGTCTGAGCTTTCTGGAGAGGGGCCTCGGGCTCGCTCTGCGATTTTAGCATAACTGGGCAGAACATAACTAATGACCGTCTTAAAGCAGGGCTAAGCAACATTCTGTTTTTTTCTCTCACAAGCTCCCTCTAAAGACCCTCTAAAGACCGCTGTATTGCATTGTATTGCACTCTACCGCTGCTGTTGAACATTGCAAATGCTGTATCTACCGTTGTAGGCCACAGTGGCGCATTCTACACCATTCGTTTGCCGTGTAATGACTCATGTTAGTGTCCTAAACAGTATGAAACTGATTAATTAACTGAAAAATGTTGCTTAGTGGTCCTTTAAATCATTAGGAGGAGCTGGAGCCTCTGGGTCAGAGGGATTCATCTGAGGTGAATGGAACGGGGCAATGGGTTGGTCAGGCTGGGGCATCTGATTACAGCTGGCATACAGTTGTCAGTAAATAACATGTTCAACTCCAGGAATCATTATAATGACTATTTTCTGTACAGTTAGGATAAAAAGATGGTGCACATCCCAAATGGATGTGCATTATAGGTCTGGTAAAGTCAGCACACGTTAACTTTTCTTTAGTTCTATGTATTGGCATATTTATTCAATGCCATATATTGAAACTAGAGAAAAGGATTTCACATGTGTCGACTCCCAGAAGTGCAGTGGTTATTTCTCTCACACTTTGCTGACAACTGCAACTCGGGTTTGATTCTGGACCCCACATTTGTGTCACTTTGGATAAAAGCGTCTGCAGAATATGAACTATCCTTGGCCTGAGTTATGATCATGTGTACATCTTTGCAGTGCACATACAGGTTCTATGCATTACCCTGAATCCTTGTGTTATATGCATATGCAACCCCCCCCCCCATCCTTTATGAGTAACATATTCTAAATACTTTGGATTACTTAATATATTGTCAGGCTTTTTACAACTACATGAATGTAGCAATCACATCCTGCTGCAAATTGTTGTTTGTTTTCCCTAATGAGTCTAATATCTGTATGAAATCTGCCTGTGCTTACTTATATTTCAAATTGTGATAGCACTAGTTAACATGGGCGTGTATATAAGACGTGCACATAAGCATGTCATGCAAGTTTATGCTATTGCAATGACATTAGATCCCAAGAGGCAGCTAGCCATAGACTGGGCCATACTAGTAGTTGAGCTCTGTAGGCCTGTTTATTTTTTCCCTTTTGGGTGGTATTGTCTAGGCTATCAACACTGAAAAAACTGAGCTAATAAGTTTGAATACCAAAGTAACAGCAGTGACACGGGATTAATAAGCGGCCATAGCATAACAGAATTTTCATCCATGAGGGCGCGCGCAACTACAACTTCTGACACACAGAAAGAACAGAACTTTTGATGATTGTGAACTTAACTCCACCAAAACATAGACATAACACTGCATAACCCCAATAAACCATGAATAGATCATTAGAGCAGGCTGCATCGTAATAAAAATGTGTCTTACCGTCATGCAGTTAACAAAGAGCAAGACGTTTTCTCCCTGTTGAGCTGGTTGTGTTGTAAAATAATATGTGATTACATTCATATTAGTGATGTATCAAAATATGGTGCTACATATTGGTAGGGACTATTTTGTCTTCCCAAAATATTGCTCAGCACTTGCAAACCTATACGCCCTTGGTCTAGGTCAGGGCCTTAAATGTTCAGTAAAATTACGCACGCCACCAGTCAACGTAGCCTACACACTATCTAACCTGGAACCCCGGCAATATGTGAAATTACCGAGGGGATAGCCTCACATGTGAAAAATGAGAATACCGTCGTGTAATCCATTTATTTCTGCAAAGTAGCTGTATTCTGATTGTCACCTATTAAAACGGTAACTGTAACGGAATACAATTACTCAGAATTTGTACTTTAAATACGTAACGCCGGTACATATATTCCGTTACTCCCCAACACTGGCTATTATTATTAGCCTACCTCTAACACAAGACAGCCTACTGTAAACACATTCCCTCAAACTTTGCATTTAAAATGCGTGTAGACTAAACTCAGTACTTTACATGTTTCCATACACTGCACAAGCCTTTTTTAAAAAACGGCAAATGTTTTAATAGCGTCAAAGGGTAAATCAGTAATCACTGTACAATTAGGCTACATTCAGGACGCAACATTCTTAAAGAACAGACGAATACCATAAAATATGACAGAATCGTAATCATTGTTCTGTGTCTAAAACAATCTGTTCGTTGATAACTTTTTTAATTTTCTGACTGAAATGTTACCACACAATAAATAATAGAGAACATAATTTAATACTTGAAAATGAGATATTTTCTTAGGGGTGCTACGGGGGTGCTATGGCTAATCCAGCGGGAGCTATAGCACCCCCTTGCGCCGCCCATGCAATTAAATGAAACAACCATCTTCTAATTATGTGCTTCATGGCTCAGCGTATGGTGTCATTGCTTAATGTATACTAATAGAACACACATTCATGTGAAAACTATGAACACACACACAAACACACGAAGGACTGTCAGAATAAATGCATGCATGCTATCTCCTCCATCTCACACATAAACACACACACACAGACACACACACTTGCACACAAAAAAGGTCACGGAATGTGACAATCCAAACAGTCTCTCTGATTCCTTCTACCATCACCATGGAGACAGACAGAATGCAAATCGCTTTTTAAGATGGTGCCTGATCATCCCAGAATTCTTTACTAACAATACTGTCAAGTAATATTACGAACAACTGCTATTAAAATAATGCCAGTAGTAATATTACAACACAAAAATATTTAAATACAATCATTAGTAATATTATTAATGTAGTAGTGTAGTGTTATTCCCTCTATTTACTAACTATATCTATATCACTATAGTGTAGTCTTTTATAATAATAAATACCAGCATATAAAGGAAAAGAAGAAAGTAATAATGTAGATATTAGCTCAAAGATCAATCATGGTCTTGAAAACTGGACCACTTACTGTAGGACAGCCCTCATCTCCAGAGTCTCCACTGGGCAAGACTACCTGGGGAGGGGTAACAGGGTGGCAAAGAGGACAGAGAGGGAGAGAAAGAGAGAGAGAGAGGGGTAAGAGAACAACAGAGAGGGTATTTTTTCTTATATAGAGAGAGACATAGAAAGATGGAGGCAAGGAGAAATAGAGAGGGTGGGACAGAGACAGGGGAAAAGAGTAAAAGGGAGGAGCAAGAGAGGGGAGGAGGGAGAAAGATGGAGATAGAGTGAGAAACAGAATGAAAGAGAGAGAAATACCTAGACAGAGTAGGATAAAGAGAGGGAGAGATAAAGGAAGAGGGAGAGTGATGAACAGAGAGAAAGAAAGAGAGACAAAGCAATGCACAAAGGGAAAAAAGTAAAAAAGAGAGAGAGAGAGAGAGAGCGATGAATAGAGAGAAGAGGGCTTACTGATCCAGCCATCCAGCCACCTGCTCCGACCCTGACCTCCTTATGTCCTCTATAGCTCACACTTGATCAATGCAGACCCGAAGGCTGCTTACACACACACACACAGACAGTTTTACAGAGACTTACACACAGTACACACACAATCTTTCCTGCAGACACACTGATTCATTTTAACACACATACACACACAGACAGATTTTTACAGAGACTTACATACACACCCAATCTCTCTTGCAGACACTGATTCATTCGAACACACACACACATACACACAGGCAGAGTTTGACATATCTCTCCCTACTCTGCGGACTGCACACAGTCATCCACTAATGAGGACAAAGACCAGAGAACCAAAGCTCTGGATCAGTGGCTTCTTCGATTTCACTCGGGGTGGCAGCTGAGGACGGCATCTCAAATGGGACAATCAGAACGCTGTGTCTGATCCACCCCTCAGCCAGTCTGATTAGGCAGAATGGTGAATTACAAAAAAAACGCCCTGCGTGGACTGCAAATGGTTTTAATATGGATCGAATGGCAAGAACATGAAGAGGATCAAATGGCAAATTAAAAAATGTAAATCCTTTTCAATCAATAAGATGAATTAGGCACATGTGCTGTTTGCAGGAGGAAACAGAGGGCTGGAGTCTACGAGAGAGCTTGTGTTTGTACAGGGTTCTCTTTCGTTTCGAAGCCGAAACGTACGAATGGATGATGCCTATCATCTCCTACTTTTTCTGAAGTCAATTTTAACCAACCCTTTGAAAAAAGGGCAGTAAGCGCTCTGACGCGTGCAGGCAACTACTTAGACAGCCCTGCGTGACGTCAGAAAGTCTATATATTGACTGCGCTTACGCTTCAGGTCCTCTTTGACTCTTTCACCTCGCCTACTGCGTGTGTTTCTGAGTCGCTTTTCGTTTGCTTCCGCAAATATTTCTAAAACCAACGGCTTTTTTGAAAGCCCACCACAAAAGCTTTTTCAAAGCTCTCCGAGGGATTTCCGTCTTGCTCCAAGTGCTCACGGCGGTCCCTAACTTCTGGTACCTCGAGACGCAAGATGGCTACTCGTCGTTGTACCGATTGTGATCGTCTCCGACCGCCATGCTGTGTGTTTCATCTGCATGGGGAGTGAGCATGCTATGCTAGCCTTCTCGCAGCCAGATCTCTGCTCGGCTTGCGAACGCCTCTCCCCTGCGGCTATTGCCAACAGAGCGGCATTTTTCGTGGGTTCCACTGGTAGTCCAGGTGCGGCTTCCACCCCCGTTGGCGTCAGTGCTCTCCCCGCCCGCCAGTTAATGATTTTCCCCCGGCGTCCTCGCACCCGGATGGGCTAATCGGCCGGTCTTCAGTGGCTACTCGGCCATCGGTTAGCTTCTCAGCGGCTAATCAGCTACCAGCTAGTCAGCTAACCCACCTGGCTAGCCCTGCTAGCTCCATCGGCGCTGCCTTTGCCCGCGCAGCTACTTCGCCGCTCCAGGTCGATGATTCTGACGACCCGGTTATCGAGGCTGCGGACGAGGAGGAGCTCGCCTCCTTCCTCTCCGCTAAGGGATGCGCCACCGTGGGAGATTTGCCACCGGTCCAGATGACCCACGCCGCTCAGTTAGCTTCTGAGCTAGCTTCCTTGGCTACACAGGCGGCTAGCAGGCTGGGCCTGCCCCCGCCTCAGCGCTTTCCGGGAGGGCGTTTCGACCCCTTCTCCGGCACGCTGCCCTCACCTGATGCCCTCCCGCTCCCTGCTCACCCCACTGTCGTGGCGGATGCGCAGGCCTCTTGGGAGGCCCCCTTCGCCGCCATTGCCCCTATTCAAGACCATGCGGCATTTTACGCGATGGAGCGGGCGCCAACGGCCTCATGCAGCTCCCTCGCGTTGAGGATGTGGTTGCTGGTTGTCTAGCGCCATCTTCTGCCACCACCTGGACATCGCCTCCTGAGCTTCCCTCTAAGCCGTGCCAGCGCACGGAGAAGCTCATTTCAAAGGCCTTTATTTGTACAGGCCAGGCGATAAGGGTGTTGAATACCGCCTTTCTCCTCTCCTATCTGTCTGAGGAACTGGTGGCGGATCTCTCAGCGCAGCCGTCGGACCTTACCCTCCATCAGCTGCACAGAGCTACCGCTCTCACCTCACTGGCCATTAGGGCGGCCATTAAAGCCGACGGGCGCTCCCTTGGATCTTTGGTCGTCATCGACAGGCACCTCTGGCTGAATCTCTCGTCCATGCCAGAGAAGGAGAAGAGACATCTTATGAACGCTCCCATCTCCGCTGATGCTCTGTTGGCCAGGCGCTGGAACTCCAGCGCGATCGCTTAGAGAAGACGAAGTCGGCGGCTCAGGCCCTGCAACCCGTGCTTCCTAAGCGTGCCCCACCTCAACCAGCCACTCCGGCTGCGCCTCAGACGCGTGCTCGCGCGCCTCAACGGACGCAGCAGAAGAAAAAGGCGGACGCACCCAAAGCCGCTACCGGGTCACAACACGCGTCCAACCAGCCAGGAACGGCGCAAGAGGCCACAGCGATCCTGATACGATCGCGTGTGTGCGGCAGAGCATGTCATGCGACCCCAATCCATTGACTGCTATGCCTCTGTGTGCTCCAAAAGGCACGGGTCTCCGCTCTGCAGTCCCCAGCTCAGAGCGTTCCCCCCCGCTTCGGCGGTCCTCTCTGATCTCACCCCCTCAGGGGGCACTGAGTTTGCCTTGTTCACAAGCACCCCGCACACACACTCTCGCCCCTCTGGGGCAATGTTTGACAATGAGCCCCGGCCGGAGGACGCTCTCTGTTCTGTCAGCGCTGTCGCGCACTGGGGCACCGATTCGGTCTCCACCGCGCATTCAGCTTACGCACGCCGTGCGCTATGCACCTTGCATGACGTCACGCCTCGACGGCGCCCAGGTGGCGCCGAGGCCTCTACTAACGTCACGGCCCCCGCGTCCTCTGTCTCACTCGCCTCCGAGCAGTGGGCGTGCAATGCGTTGGAGTCGTTCACGGTCGAGAAGCCCTCCCCAGCCTCTCTCGCCGCTTCTGTCGGCCGATTTATCGCCCAGGTACGGGCAGAGCTGTCTGCTCAGTCTGACACTTCTGCCAACGGGCGGACGGGAATCTTCTCCCCCCTCTTCAAGGACGTCGCTGACGCGCGCTCCAGGTCGGCCGCCCCACGGGCCGTCGCGGGTGAAGTACGCAGCTCACCGACCACGGACATCGCTGACGCGCGCTCCAGGTCGACCGCCCCACAGGGCGTCGCGAGAGATGTGCGCGGCTCGCCAACCACGCGTGAGCGCCCAGGGGTCTCACACACGGTTGGCTTGCCCTCAGCCCCCACGTTACGTCGGATCTCTACCCTGTCAGTCGAACGCTCTTCAGCTTCGCAGACAGCCTCAGTCATTGACCTCGGCTCCCTTAGTGCCACTCGGGGGCAGCATAGCACTTCGTTTGTCCTTGCTGCCTACTCATTCCGTCTCTCTGCTCAGGCAGAATTGGGCGATGTGCACAACGTCGCGTTGGGTTCTTTCAACAGTGTTGAAAGGCTATCAACTGCAGTTCAGGTGGCCACCACCGCCCTTCAGAGGTGTCATGGAGTCAGTGGTGCCCCCCTCCAGGGCCCCTGCTCTCAGACAAGAGCTTTGCAATCTCTTGAGAAAGGGCGCTATTCAGCGCGTAGATCCGACGCTCGCGCGCGCAGGTCGTTACAGTACGTACTTCCTTGTGTCCAAGAAGTCGGGCGCTTTTCGCCCTATTCTAGATCTCAGAGCGCTCAATGCTTCGCTCAAACCTCTCACCTTTTGCATGCTCACGGGGCGTATGGTGGCGGAGTCAGTCTGCCAGGGGGATTACATGGTCACCATAGACCTTCAGGACGCCTATTTCCACATAGGTATAGTCCCGAGGCACAGGCGTTTTCTACGCTTTGCCTTCAAGGGCAGAGCTTACGAGTACACAGCCCTCCCTTTCGGTCTGTCTCTTCACCAAGTGTGTGGAGACGGCGATCGCTCCTCTACGCGCTCAGGGTATCAGACTCCTCAATTACTTGGACGACTGGATGCTGCTGGCGGGTTCCAGACAGCTCCTAACGTCACAGGTTCACACTGTTTTGCATCACCTGCACGATCTGGGCTGCTTAGTAAACCTAAGCAAGTGCATGCTCTCTCCCTCTCAGGAGGTCAAGTTCTTGGGCGTGAGACTGAGCTCATGCTCAATGAGAGCGACGCTCACTTCGAAGAGACTACAGGACGTCAGGGCGTGTCTACGCCACTTCAGACTAGGTGCCTGCGTTTCGGCCAGGCTGTGTCTCAGACTGACGGGCCTCCTGTGCGCCGCGGGTGGTGCTGTCCCACTCGGCCTTTTACACTTACGCCCGCTGCAGCTTGCCTTAGCGGAACTAGGTGTGTCCTCCAGGTCGAACCCCGCCCGTCGGATCTTAGTATCCAGACGCATGTGGCTAGCCCTCGCGCATTGGCACAGGCCGTCGTCCTTCACCAGAGGCGGCGCGCTTGGCGCTGTAGCCAGACGCATGACGGTGACCACCGATGCATCCAAGAGCGGCTGGGGTGCCGTTTGCTGTGGTCGCCCCGCCAGAGGGACATGGGGCGCAGCCTCCAGGAGGCTACACATCAATGTGTTAGAGCTCCTAGCTGTCTTTTGCGCTTTGAAAGAGTTTCTCCCTCAGCACGTGGTGCAGAGACAGAGGCTGTGATTCTCTAGTCTGCCCTATTGGCGAGGTGCTTGCTTTTCTGCAACACCTGTTTGATCAGGGTCGTACACCCTCTACTCTGAAGGTGTACCTCGCAGCTATTTCAGCATGCCATGTTGGCTATGCTGGCGTTTCCCCAGGCGCTCACCCCCTTGCGTCGCGCTTCATGAAGGGCGTCAGGCGGCTTCGCCCCTCTTCCACACGTTCGGTCCCTACTTGGGACCTGGCCACTGTCCTACGCGGACTGGCTCTTACGCCCTTTGACCCTCTGTCGAGTGCCAGTCTAAAGATGCTTTCCCTTAAGACTGCGCTTCTGCTCGCTCTGGTCTCGGTGAAGCGCGTTAGCGA
>JAGFZM010003215.1:0-68171 GCA_017657215.1 Limnothrissa miodon
ATGTGGGGGGGTTGTTGAGGGGGGGTTGAGGGGGTGTTAAAATGGGGTTTTGGAGGGGGTAGAGAGGGGGGGTTGGTGTTTGAGTGAAGGGGTTGTTGAGGGGGGGTTGGTTGGGGGGGTTGAGGGGGTGTTAAAATGAGGTTTTGGAGGGGGTCGAGAGGGGGGGTTGGTGTTTGAGTGAAGGGGGTGTTGGTGGGGGGGGTTGGGGGGGGTTAAGGGGGTGTTGAAATGGGGTTTTGGAGGGGTAGAGGTGTTGGTGTTTGAGTGGGGGTTGGGGGGTTGATGGAGGGGTTGTTGGGGGGGGTTGGTGGTGGGGGGGTTGGGGGGGTGGCAAGTCCACCTTGCGGTTTCTGCCGAGAAAATGCAGTCTAGTTTGACTTTACTGTCTTTTCTTCTTCACTCCCCTTGTGTTCCTTGGTACCTTGGTCAACTGCCAACAAATGCCCAACATCCAACAACACAAAAACTCAGTTTACTCAGTTCTGCTTCTGCCTCGACATTCCCATGTATGCATGGTTTGCTTCAGCACTGGAATGCTGCCACTGGCACGTCGAAAAATAAAAAATGATTGACTACTATCCTTCATCTTTATTTTAGGGATAACCCCTTGACATGTATCATCTCATTTTCAAGGGGGCCCCAACCATATAACCAAACAATACAGATATGACAATGAGTGGGTACACAGATTCCAAAAGAAATAATGTTGAGTGGGTATACAGATTCCAACACGTAACAAATGGATGTTTACTAAAATTATTTGATTGTGTTACCTTCTGAAATAAATATGTGATTAAATTCATATCAAATGACTATGAATTTCATATGTGATTAGATTCATATGAAATTCATATCAAAATATGATGCTAAATATTGGTAGGGACTATTTTGTCTTCCCAAAATATTGCTCGGGACTTGACCCTATGCAAACCTACTGCCTTGTTTCTGAGGATCCCATAATTTACCTGCGTGACAGCCGTACATGAAGACCCTGGCACCGTCGTATCTGCATCGGCAACGCATCACGTTATTCTGGAAGTCTGATTCTGCCATGTCAAGGGACGGGTTAACTTCCACCTGTGTAGACATTCAAATCACATATTATCATTGAAAACACATGTAATATTATTTTACAAAGAATTCGGCCTCAACAGTGTTTGTCTTGTTCTCATGCTTTATTCATCAGTTCTTTTTTAAAAAATATGTATCTTAAATTATAATATTTTACATGTGTCCTTGAATGGCTCTAGGTCTCAAATTGTGTATCTATTTGCACAGAACTACATAAAAAGGACAAAACAGGGTTAAAGAAATGTAGAATAATAATACTTGCAGACACAACAGTGCGTTGGCCACAGTAGTAGTAGTAGTTGTAGTAGTAGCAGCAGCAGCATATAATAATAATCCCAAGCACACTAAAGTAACAATAAGTCTTAATACTTCTGACATTTAACCACCTCCAATGTTTGGGCACTGATGAAGTGCTGTATAATCTAATTCAGCTTCAAAGTTAAAAAGACAGGGACACCACATTGTGTAGCGCTTGCTTCCTAAATAACTATGCAATCAAGGATCATTTTGAGGTGATTGTGTGCTCTAAGTTCAAATGTATGTTTCTAAAACTGGACACCACTGTTTGACTCTATTTCAAATAAACCACCCTTCTCAAGAGAAGGCGGTGTACACATTCACTCAGTCTTAATCCCACACTGTTGTGCAACATTTCTAATGGCGACCATGAGTGAAATGAAAGGGTGTCTCACGATTAAATTTCCTCTGTACTTTTGATCCCAACAATACTCTGTCTGTGTTTGGGATTGCCACCATAGAAACTCATCTTGCTAGTTCACACACAGGAAATAAAGTTGTACCACTCCCTGCTTAATTAAAAATGTTATCTTGCACTTTGTATCTACAAACACATTAACATCTGCATGAACATCATCAGATGTCACTTGCCGTGTCGGAACATGCACTTTTTCAAACAAAAAGAGTTGTTTTGTAATCAGATGATCACAGCCATAACTTTCATGGTCATTTCAGCTTTCTTTATGATGCACTGGATGTGTGGTTCTGTGCAATTTTCTGATAAGTATCAAACAGATTTGGATAGGCACAGATCCTTCTGTTAACTTCTTGCCAACATATGAAATTTATGCGCAGTACATACTGTACTTTTATACAAAGTACAATTCTAATTCATGTTGGAACAGGGCTATATACCTATTTTCTGCATTCTGCAAGCTAACTTTAACATCTAATTATCTTCTTGGTAGCAGTGCTATTTGGGTTAATGGCAACTGGATAGATGGTTTTGATTTTCCCCCAAATAAATATATAATGCAATGAAGTGAAAGTTTGAAATTGCAGCATTTTATTTAGAGTAGAATATAGATAAAATATAAAAATGTTGAAAAGCTGCACATTCCAAAAAAGTTGGGACAGGTAGCAATAATAGTCCGGAAAAGTTGAATGTACATATAAGAATTAGCTGGAGAACCAATTTGCAATTTATTAGATCATTGTGTCTTTTAGAAGTCAAGATGGGCAGAGGATCACCAATTCCCGCCTAACAGTTTCGCTCTTCCTGTACCTCGTTAAAATTCATTCTAGACTCTCTATCCGACCACATGAAGACCTCGGGATACTTCGGTTTGGCTTTAGGGACCCTCTACTCACTACTACGTAAATGTAATGTTGTTTGGAACTTTAGAAGAGGTATAAAAATTGTGTTCTCTTTCGTTTCGAAGCTGAAACGTACGAGTGGATGATGCCTATCATCTCCTGCTTTTCTGAAGTCATTTTAAACCAACCCTTTGAAAAAAGGGCAGTAAGCGCGCTGACGCGCGCAGGCAACTACTTACACAGCCCTGCGTGACGTCAGAAAGTCTATATATTGACTGCGCTTACGCTTCAGGTCCTCTTTGCCTCTTTCACCTCGCTTACTGCGTGTGTTTCTGAGTCGTCTTTCGTTTGCTCTTGCAAATATTTCTAAAAACCAACAGCTTTTTTGAAAGCCCACCACAAAAGCTTTTATCAAAGCTCTCCGAGGGATTTCCGTCTTGCTCCAAGTGCTCACGCCGGTCCCTAACTTCTGGTACCCCGAGACGCAAGACGGCTACTCATCGTTGCACCAATTGTGACCGTCCGATGGCGATCTCCGACCGCCATGCCATCTGTTTTATCTGTATGGGGAACGAGCATGCTATGCTTGCCTTTTCGCGGCCAGATCTTTGCTCGGCTTGCGAACGCCTCTCCCCTACGGCTATCGCCAACAGAGCGGCATTCTTCGTGGGTTCCACTGGTGTTACAGGGGCGGGCTCTTCCCCCGCTGGCGCCAGGGGTATCGTTACCCACCAGTCTATCGATGTTTCCCCGGCGTCCCCGCACCCGGTTGGGCTTATCGATCGGTCTTCAGTGGCTACTCGGCCGTCGGTTAGCTTCTCAGCGGCTAGCTTGCTACCAGCTAGCCAGCTAACCGCGGCCCACCAGGCTAGCCCTGCTAGCTCCATCGGCGCTGCCTTTGCCCGCGCGGCTACCACGTCGCTTCAGGGCGACGACGATGACGAACCAGTTATCGAGGCCGTGGATGAGGAGGAGCTGTCTTCCTTCCTCTCCGCTAAAGGCGCTACTGTCGAAGACATGCCACCGATAGTGAAGACCCACGCCGCCCAGTTAGCTTCTGAGCTAGCTTCGTTGGCTACACAGGCGGCTAGCAGGCTAGGCCTGCCTCCGCCTCAGCGCTATTCGGAAGGGCGTTTCGACCCCTTTTCCGACGCGCTTCCCTCTCCGGATGCTCTCCCTCTCCCTGCTCACCCCACGGTTGTGGCTGACGCGCAGGGCTCCTGGGAGGCTCCCTACGCCGCCATTACCCCTATCCAGGGACACGCGGCGTTCTACGCGATGGACAGTGCGGGCGCCATTGGCCTCTTACAGCTTCCTCGCGTTGAGGATGCGGTCGCTGGCTGTCTAGCACCAGCCTCTGCCACCACCTGGACATCGCCTCCCGAGCTCCCCTCCAAGCCGTGTCAACGCACGGAGAAGCTCGCCTCCAAAGCCTTCATCTGTACAGGCCAGGCGATAAGGGCGATGAATACCGCCTTTCTCCTCTCCTCCTTGGCGGAGGAACTGGTGGCAGATCTAGCTGCGCAGCACTCGGAACTAACCGTCCATCAGCTCCGCAGAATCACCGCCCTCACTTCACTGGCCATCCGGGCGGCCATTAAAGCCGACGGGCGCTCCCTTGGCTCTTTGATCGTCCTTGACAGGCATCTCTGGCTGAACCTCTCCGCTATGCCAGAGAAGGAGAAGAAGTATCTCCTGAATGCTCCCATCTCCGCCGATGCTCTGTTTGGCCAGGCACTGGAACTACAGCGTGACCGCTTAGAGAAGACGAAGTCGGCGGCTCAGGCCCTGCAACCCGTGCTTCCTAAGCGTGCCCCGCCTCACTCGACCGCTCCCGCTGCTCCTCAGACGCGTGCTCGTACGCCTCAACGGACGCAACAGAGGAAGAAAGCGGACGCGCCCAAAGCCGCGCCACAGCCGGCTGCTGGGTCGCATCCCACTTGGCAGCGCTCACGCAGGCGCCCAGCTCCCGCCAACCGTCCGGCTAGCCGGGAGCGGCGTAAGAGGCCACAGCGATCCTGATGTGATCGCGTGTGCGCGGCAGAGCATGTCATGCGATCGCCATCCATTGACTGCTACGCCTCTGTGTGCTCTCAAGCGCCCGGGTCCTCGCTCTGCAGTCCCCAGCTCGGAGCGTTCCCCCCCGCTTCGGCGGTCCTCTCTGATCTCACCCCCTTACGGGGTGCTGAGTTTGCCTTGTTCACAAGCACTCCGCACACACGCTACAGCCCCTCTGGGGCAATGTTTCACAATGAGCCCCGGCCCAGGCCGGAGGACGCTCTCTGTTCTGTCAGCGCTATCGCGCACTGGGGCGCCGGTGCGGTCTCCGGCGCGCGTTCAGCTGACACACGCTCTGCAGCCCGCGTCTTGACATGCCTAGACGGCGCCCACGTGGCGCCGAGGCCTCTGCTTGTGCCACGATCTCTGCGTCCTCTGTCCCCCTCGCCTCCGGGCAGTGGGCATGCGACGCCTCTGAATCGTTCACAATCAGCGCTACCGCGCACTGGGGTACCCATGCGGTCTCCGACGCGCGTTCAGCTGACACACGCTCCGCGCTATGCGCCTCGCGTGATGACACGCCTCTATGGCGCTCAGGTGGCTGCGAGGCCTCTGCTAGTGTCGCGACCTCCGCGTTCTCTGTCCCCTTCACCTCCGAGCAGTGGACATACGACGCTTCGGAGTCGTTCACGGTCGTGAAGTCCCCCCCGTCCTCTCTCGCCGCTTCTGTCGGTCGATTCATCGCCCAGATACGCGCAGAACTGTCTGCTCAGTCTGACACGTCTGCCCTTGGCCAGACGGGTAGCTTCTCCCCCCTCTTCGAGGTCGTCGCCAACACGCACTCCGAGTCGGCTGTCCCACGGGGCGTCGCAGGTGCAGTGCGCGGCTCATCGACCACCAACGTCGCTGACGCGCGCTCCATGTCGGCCGCCCTACGGGGTGTCGCAGGTGAAGCGCACAGTTCACCGACATCAGATTTCGCTGACGTGCGCGCTGAGTCGGTCACCCCACCAGGCGTCGCGAGTAATGCGCACAGCCTTTCAGTCGCGCGTTCTGGCCCCCAGCCCCCGCACTCCGTCGGGTCTCTGGTCTGTCAGTCGGACGCTCTTCAGCTTCGCGGACAGCCTCAGTCTTTGACCTTGGCCCCCCTAGTGCCACTCGGAGGCAGCATAGCACTTCGTTTGTCCTTGCTGCCTCCTCATGCCGCCGCTCTGCTCCGGCAGAATTGGGCGATGTGCACAATGTCGCGTTGGGTCCTATCAACAGTGTTGAAGGGCTATCAACTGCAGTTCAGGTGGCCACCCCCGCCCTACAGAGGTGTCATGGAGTCAGTGGTGCCCCCATCCAGGGCCCCTGCTCTCAGACAAGAGCTTTGCAATCTCCTGAGAAAGGGCGCTATTCAGCGCGTAGATCCGACGCTGGCGCGTGCAGGTCGCTACAGTACGTACTTCCTGGTGCCCAAGAAGTCGGGCGCTTTTCGCCCTATTCTAGACCTCAGAGCGCTCAATGCTTCGCTCAAACCTCTCACCTTTCGCATGCTCACGGGGCGCATGGTGGCGGAGTCGGCCCGCCAGGGGGACTACATGGTCACCATAGACCTTCAGGACGCCTATTTTCACATAGGCATAGTCCCAAGGCACAGGCATTTTCTACGCTTCGCCTTCGAGGGCAGGGCGTACGAGTACGCAGGCCTCCCCTTCGGTCTATCTCTATCTCTTCGGTCGCCCCGCCAGGGGGACATGGGGCACAGCCTCCAGGAGATTACACATCAATGTGTTAGAACTCCTTGCTGTCTTCTGCGCTCTGAAGAAGTTTCTCCCTCTTCTCAGAAGAGAACACGTTCTTGTACGTACAGACAACACCACTGTTGTGCCGTATATCAATCGCCAGGGCGGCACGCGCTCTCCGGACCTGTTTCGCCTGGCGTACAAGCTGCTCACCTGGGCCTCCCGCCACTTCCTGTCGATCAGGGCGGCGCACTTGCCAGGTGTTCGCAACACAGGCGCGGACCTCCTCTCCAGGGGTGTTCCGACTCTCCCTCTGAGGAGAGACCTCGTATCGCAGGCTCACGGGTCGCTGTGGCACCCCAAGCCGGAAGCGTGGAGACTGACGGCTTGGCCCCTGAACGGGCGCGTCTCCTAGAGAGCGGCCTGTCAGACGCAGTGATAGAGACCGTTCAGGCTGCTAGAGCTACGTCCACTAGGTCGTTATATACACTGAAGTGGCGTGTTTTCAGCACGTGGTGCAGAGACAGAGGCTGTGATCCTCTAGTCTGCCCTATTGGCGAGGTGCTTGCTTTTCTGCAACACCTGTTTGATCAGGGTCGTACACCCTCTACTTTGAAGGTGTACCTCGCAGCTATCTCAGCATGCCATGTTGGCTATGCTGGCGTTTCCCCGGGCGCTCACCCCCTTGCGTCGCGCTTCATGAAGGGCGTCAGGCGGCTCCGCCCCTCTTCCTCCCCTTCTGTCTCTACTTGGGACCTGGCCACCGTCCTACGCGGACTGGCCCTTACGCCCTTTGACCCTCTGTCGAGTGCCAGTCTAAAGATGCTTTCCCTTAAGACTGCGCTTCTGCTCGCTCTGGTCTCGGTGAAGCGTGTCAGCAATCTGACTGCCTTGTCGGTCAGTCCTGACTGTCTTGAGTTCACGCAAGGTAACGCGCGGGTCACACTGCGACCAAATCCCTTTTCTCGCCCGAAAGTGCTGTCCACTGACCCCCGTTCGAGGGTCATTGAGCTCGCAGCCCTTCCTGAGACGGGCAGTTCTGTGCCCGTTACTCTGTGCCCAGTCAGAGCGCTTCGTGCCTATTTGACGCGTACGCAGAGCATCAGGAAGACGAACCAGTTGTTCGTCTGCCATGGCGAGCGTGCCAAGGGTCAGGCCTTGTCTACACAACGTATGTCGCATTGGCTTACGGAAGCCATACGTCTGGCATATGAGGCGGCGGGTGTTCCTCCGCCTGTTCATGTCAGGGCGCACTCCACCCGTGGAGTGGCGGCTTCTTGGGCCTTCTGGAAAGGCGTCCCCATGAAGGATATCTGCTTGAGCGCTTCGTGGGCCTCAGGCAACACCTTCATGCGTTTTTACGCATTGGACGTCACCAGGCCGGGTGTAGCAGAGAGTGTTCTCTCTGGGCCCGGCGGCGGTCCCATGGATCTTCCCACCTCGGGCTCCTTGGTGTAGGGCTCTTGAGGCTTGGTTGTAGTGATCCACTCGTACGTTTCGGCTTCGAAACGAAAGAGAACGTTACGGATACTAACGTATCCTCGGTTCTCTGAGTGAGAAGCCGCAACGTACGCTTCGGGCCTCAATCGCCGACGCTGGCGAGCTTGGCAAAGAGGACCTGAAGCGTAAGCGCAGTCAATATATAGACTTTCTGACGTCACGCAGGGCTGTCTAAGTAGTTGCCTGCGCGCGTCAGTGCGCTTGCTGCCCTTTTTTCAAAGGGTTGGTTTAAAATGACTTCAGAAAAGCAGGAGATGATAGGCATCATCCACTCGTACGTTTCGGCTTCTCACTCAGAGAACCGAGGATACGTTAGTATCCGTAACGTTTTATAGCAGTGGAATTTATATGCCCAGATCACTTCCTGGCTAACGAGTTTTGGCTCAAAACGGTAAAATATAACTTTCTCAAAACAAATCTGAATTACATGATTTTGATGTCAACTCAACGTATTTACTCCCAATCATCTGTAAATTGATCTAAAGTATATTTTACTCCGGATAATCGCTTTAAGACCTAACATCATCTTAGGTAAAGACATTAACCTGGCTGCCTTGATGCTTCCCTCTCCACCAATCGGCAATTGGTGAATTGCGGGGATGTCTCTGTTTTTCTAAAAGCGGATGATCCAAGGCTCGCGCGCAACCTCTCTTTTGGGGAATTTGTCATTGCTTTTGGAATATACAGAGACATTCTTTGTCAGGCCTATCCGGAGCGCAGGGTGGAGATGGATTTGTACCTGTTGATGATGGCTGATTTTAATCAGCGTTATGGTGGCACACTGTTTTATGAGTATCATAAATCGTTTTCTGCTAAATCTGCTATGTTTATCTGCTATGTTTGTCTTGTCACAGTTGTCCTCCACATTTGTTGCCAAGAATCTGCAATCCAGATTGCGAACCAGAGGTTGTCAACGGGCTCCTGGCTAAAGAGGTTAATAAAGGATATTTGGTTGGCCCTTTCAGTAAGCCTCCTTTCTCTATCTTCAGAGTGAATTCCTTAGGAATTCCGTCGTCTTTGTCCATCACACTGTCCTCCTCTCCCCGCCCTGATATTGGATTAGATCACTTTGATCCTTTCATGGATTCCGTTAGATTTTACATGTCTAAAGGTCTTGCACCCTCCACCGTAGTCCTATAATTCCGCTTGGTCTTGGTACTGTCATTTCTGTTTTTCTCTCAACCTCCCTATTTTTCTTATGTCTATTCCCACTATTTGCGCCTTTGTAATTCATATTTTTCAGTCACGTCATTTAAGCCTTTCTTCTATTCGCAAGATCCTAGCTGGGATCCATTTTCACACTAGGCTTCGAGATCCCGGTTTCCCTAGTCTGTTTTCGTCCCCTGGTGTTTGTCTCTTGCTTAAAGGGATTGCTAAATCTATGCCAAGGTTTCCCCACAAGCGCTTGCCTATTACTTTAGACGTTGTGCACAAACTGGTGTCTTCTCTTCGCTCTGGGCTTTTTAATCTCTATCTAAATGTTCTTCTCGAAGCAGTTTTCCTAATGCCATTCTTTGGCTTTCTGCGTCCTGGGGAATTTACCTCTGCATCACAACTCTTTTCACCATCTCGGGATTTGACAATCTCTGACATCTGCTTTTCCTCTTCCTTTTACACCCTTTTTCTCAAATACACTAAAACAGATAGTTCTGGCACTGGAGTGTACCATAATGCTATGGTTAAATTCCTGAAACTTCGCTCCGTTTCCTCTCCTGACTCTCCTTTCTTTATCCTCCCCAATGGGTTGCCCATGTCCAAAGAGTGGTTTCGCTCTCATCTGGCCGCTGTGGTCAAGAGTTGCGGCCTTTCTCCTGTCTCTTACACCGGTCACTCCTTCCGCATCGGAGCTGCTACCGCTGCTGCAGAAAAAGGTCTGCCTGAATCAACAATTAAACGCCTCAGGAGATGGTTATCATCTGCCTACGAGTCCTATATTAGGCCGGACTATCGCCAAGTTCTCGCAGATCAAAGGATGATCTCTAAATAAATTAAGGTAAATTTTCATGCAATTTCTGGCTGTGGTTTTCTCGGATTCGCTCCGGGTTTTCTAATATTTATTATTCGCACAACTGGTTCCATTCACGAGTTCTTTGGCAAGAACTTG
Organism: Limnothrissa miodon; assembly: GCA_017657215.1. NCBI lineage: Eukaryota > Metazoa > Chordata > Actinopteri > Clupeiformes > Clupeidae > Limnothrissa > Limnothrissa miodon. Next base: position 9,955 of record JAGFZM010003215.1, read on the forward strand.
TTCACGTCAATTGTTATAACGTCATGTTTTGTTGGTTCCCCTATAAAATAAACCCCTAAATCTGGGTTTATTATATCAAGTGCTTATTTGCTCATGTGACCCATTCTGTGATGTAGCCATGAAAGAGCCATGTTCTCTTGTTAGAGCTTTTCGCAAGCTCCGCCAAGCACAAATACATATATATGTTTAAACTGGGCTAGAACATTCTTCTGCAAGCACTATGAAGTTTTCCTATTTTCTTGCACTTTACTAAGAGCTTCTTGCATGTAAGCGCCATCACCACCGCATAGGTCTTGCTTTTTCTGTCTTAGATCTGGGCCAGTATAGCTTTAACTATTTAGAGCTTTATAGGTTGTTCAGGCCTTTGAGTAGTATGGGAGCTGCTTATTGCTCCATTTAATTTAAATTAACTGTTTCAGCTTCTTCTAGCTGCTTATGTCCTGCTAATTGCATATGTTTTATTTAAGCTGCACATTTTTCCTCAAAGGCAAACCTATGAAATCTTTGTGTAGGCTAATATAAAGTCACCTTTTATTATTTTCTAAATTTATTTCAGTTTATTTAGTTGAGCTGCTGCAGCTTCGCTTATCAGCCACATAGGTCTAGCTGAGCTTTGCAGGCTTTGTTCCAAGCCGCATAGGTTTTGTGCGTTTTAGTTATGGCCAAGTGAGCTTTTCGCAAGCTCCGTTTCAGCCGCATAGCAACCTTTTATTTTGACTGATTGGGCCTCCAAGAGCTTTTCGCAAGCTCTGGCATTCGCTTTGTCGAAAGCAAATCTCGCATTGACTTAGATCTTAGCCAACGTCAGAGCTTTGGCAAGATCTGTTCCAGCCACATAGGTCGTATTAACATAGTAGCCTGCCCAGCATGAGCTCTCAGTAAGCTCCGTTCAAGCCGCATACAGTAGGTCTGCCGCCCAGTCCGAGCTCCTCGAAAGCTCTGCTTGTCGCTAGTTCTATTAAGTTGTGGCCCTCGCAAGCTTTCTTCAAGCTCTCTCATTCAGCAAACGGCAAAATGTATGCGAGCTTTCCGCAAGCTCTTTCAGTCAGCAATCAGTACAATGTATGTGAGCTTTCCATGACTGACTTTAATCTATGACAATCGACTTAAATTAAGACTTTCCTCATTTCTCATTCTTAGCATGAGCTCCTGCAAGCTCCGTTCATGCTGCATAGGTTCTCTGTTTTAAATTTTGTCTAGTAAGAGTTTCTGCAAGCTCTCGCTCTGGCTGCATAGGTTTTCTCCTTACAACTGACTTTCATGAAGAGCTTCTGCTAGCTCTGTTCATGCCTTTCTGTTCAAGCTTTCGAAAGCTCAGCTCAAGTTTATTAGGGCGTCATTGTTGGCCCGGTACGAGCTTTCCGCAAGCTCATTCAAACGTCAAACTGCAATCTCAAACTTTCATAATGACTGACGATTTATTATGTCTGTTTTACAAAGAGCCCCCTGCAAGCTCAGTCTAGAAGTATAAGATTTTCTTCAAGATTTCATTCACTGTCTTTTTTTTTTAAAGATTTGGGATTGTCCCGTTTTATCTCTTAGAAGTGTTCTTTCCCAGTTGCATAGGACCTTTCACAATGTCTGTCATTAAACCTGTCAACAGCTTCGTTCTACTGTGGATTCGTGTTGTAATGATTTCTCATGTCTCCATACAGAAGACCCCTTTTCTCTTCAGCCTCGGTGGGTAATCTATTTTCTTCATTTTTGGGGGTATTCTTTTTTTTTTGGGGGGGGGGGGGGGGGGGGAGGCTCCGCCCCCTGCCAGCTCTAACCAAGCAGGATCTGCTGAGTCAGGATAAGCGTAATCCTAGACCATGGACGGGACCTACGCCAAATACTGTTACTGTATAAATGCTGTTATCAAATCAGTGATCTGATTAAATATTTGTACACTATATCATTCTTTGAGTCTTAAAGGGAGAACAACAATCCTAGCTCAATCCAAGGCTAACCCAAGTTGACTAATGAACTGATAACTTTACTCCATATTTATCTCCATTGCCCCGCTTAAAAAGAAAGTAAAACAAAACTAAAACATTGCCTAATGGTATATTAATATTCACATTTAAGTTAATTTTGATCCCTGCATACAAATCTATAATACAGATATGTATTAATAATTATGTGGCAAACACAGCCTCATGTATGATCCTTAAAATGCACTAACCATTATTTAGCACTAGTCTCATTAGTCTACTTACTGTATACCTCATTCTGGTAAACATAATGGTTCCAGCAAAAAACAACAGTGTTGTTCATTGACATCAGTTTAATAGTATTAACATTTGTCTCTAACCTGGAGTATATAGTCGCCTGGTCGGACGTCGGTGATGTCAACCCACTGACAATCAATGTCATGGCGGTAGGTATCCCAGCAACCCACAGTAATCCCCTGTTCCCCCATGTTGTAGCAAGAGAAGCGCTTATGTAGACCTGTTGACAAAGACACACATGTAAGCACATTGACCTAATGGTTGTGAAAGTCATTTTTCAAGGTTTACATCTTCAAGTCGCTCTAATTAGACAAGGAAATGGCCTGACTTTAAGGTTGACGGAAGATGGTGTTGATCATCTCAGCTGACATGGTCCAATACTATTGTAAAAGGCACTGTAAATGCTTTCAATTGCATATGATTGCAGAGGTGAGAATGCTGCTGAAAGCCAGGGACGCAGCTCTGAAGACAATGAGAGCCAAGCTGTCCCAGGCCATCAAAACAGCAAAACGCTCACACGTTCAGAGAATTCACAACCACTTCAACGACACCAAAGTCGCACGCCGCATATGGCAGGGAATACAAGCCATCACCAACTACAGACCAGATCCACTCCCCTGTGATGGTGATGGCTCCCTTACAGAAGCACTAAACCAGTTTTACGCAAGATTTGAAAAACAGAACAACACAGTGGCGAGGAAATCCACCCATCCACCCATGACCAGGTGCCACATCTGTCCACATCTGAGGTAAGGAAAACTTAGCCTAGTCTTGCTACATATCAAATCTCAACTACCTGCCACACTGGACCCGAGTTTGTTCACTGACACCTACAGTCATTCCCAATTGAGAGTGGCCGCGAGACTCACGTAAAACATGAGTCACGGCATTACGAGATGTGTCACTGCAGCTACCGCCGCTAGGAGGCAGCACAAGACCTCTCTAATGATTGCACAACATTCGGAGAGTTAAGCGGAGCAAGAGACGTTAGTTTACTTCCGTGTTCTATTTTTGCAATATGCAGTTTGGTCTGATATAGTCAATTTTTTATGCTAGAATTACTTTACATTTTTTTACATATATTTTGGACCCTATGGCTTAACAGTCAGCCTGCGCCAAGTAGCAAATCCCCAGCTTTATTAGGAATTCTAACACAAAATACCGATACACCATTTCCAAAGAGACACAGAAAACACGACTGTTCCTTGCCCACAAACACATGAAAAACGGTCTGACTCCAGCTCTAACACCATGAATCAAGCCTGGATTCTATAAACTAGTTATACAACTAGTTAGCCTATAAGCCTATGTTCATTTGTGTTCTATTTTCGCAATAGGCCTAATGCTTTTGGTCTGTTATGTTTGAGTAGGCCTACGTGAAGAAACTTCGTTTTACCTTCTTTTGAAGCCTCTTCAAAATCCACCGAAAACTACATCCATTAATGAGGATTTAACTGTAGGTTAAATCAAAGTCCTTCTCCTATAAAAACGTCTCTGGCAGAATTTCACCTTCAGCTGAGTAATCGGTGCTGCGACAAATAGGTCTATATGTGCCGAATGCGGTTTGCCCTCTGCTCATATTGCGTTCAGTAATGCTGCACCGGGCCAGTGGCATTTTTTATTGTAAGACAGGCATTTTTTTTATTTTTTTATTTGAAGTTCTAAATGAGCACGTAGTTCATTTGCTGAGAGGTGCGTTTTAGCAGAATTGTATACCGAGTGACAGCAACGGCGGGCAGCAGGGCAAGCAACTCTTACCCTGTCCCATTTTGTTCGCAACAACTGCACATTTGCCTTTACCTTTACCTTTGCCATTGCAACCTTTGCCAGCTTTATCCAGTTGTATTCTCACAAACGTGGATATTTTAATTTACTAAGACAAAAGGCAAATAGGCTATATGTTCACAGCGAATGAGCAATGGAATTATTACAGGACTCCCATAATGGAGTTACTACCGGACTCCCTATGATTATATATCTTCAAATTTCTAGTTGGTTTCATGCTTTATACTGACAAAATATGTTACAAAGACAACTGTTGGCCGGAACGCAGCAGAACGCAGTTCCTTACTTCTGTATTTTAGTCTTTTGGATTGCGCCATTTTATTCTGCGTTCAGGCCTACTTAGCTGAAACTGATCCGACACAGCGAGAATAGTGGCCCGAGAATAGACAATTTCACAAGACCGATAAAAGACTACATTACCCACGAGACACGACAGTGCCCTATCATATGCAGCCACTGTCCCAACCAATCGCAAGGGAAGCAATGCAAACTGTCACAATTTATACTGTGAATGTCATAATGGCATTGTTCACAATGGCACTACAAGTTTCCCTATGATTAGATGCATCACGCTGGTCTGGTTCATGTTGTTTTAATGGTTTTTCAGTATCATGTTTTTGTGAATGAGGAAAAAGTAACCTATGCCCATAGGTTATTGCTTGGAAGAATGATTATGATAGTTTTTGAAACAACACATCCAAAAGACTCACAATGTCATCGAACAAATGTCAAATGTCTTACAATTAGAGTTTCTACACTTATTTTTTCCCACTTCAAACAGTGGTTATAGTTGTACTTTTTAGTTAATGCAAAACGCTTATTATTTTAAAATGTTAATGCACTGACCGTGCAAGTGTTTCAATCATCCCGACAGTGCCTGCTCGCAGCAAAAGGCGTTTTTTTCCTAGACTAAAAAATATTGACATTTCATACTGTAGGATATGTTAGGCCTACATCATCAATTCATCTGTTGTTTAAAAGTGATAATATTATCGCTCTTAAAATGAGCCCCCAGGTTTAACTTCAGATCAGTATTGCACATCGACACGATTTTCCCTGGGTCTGTCTAGTATTACAAGCTGTATGGGATGACAAAATTTCATGTTTGAATTGTGAATGGTTTACGAGAAAATCTCAATGGTTAATTCGTCCCCCAGTTCAATCGTCCCGGCTTTCCCCTACAGATGAGCGTTTTACGCCCACAGGCTCTCAGCAGCACCCATCATACTTGCATTGTGTATAAAGATCGGGGGGAGGGGGGAGGCTATACGTTCAAACGATCTGCTGGGAGGATGGGCGACCAATTGTTTACTAAAATAGCCTACCTATATCCCTAAATCCCTCATTCGCAACCAGCACAAAATGCATGTCCTTGTGAAGACTTTTATTGAATTGAAGTACTATTTCACATCTTACACTCAAAATTACACATTGCAATAACAGAACCCCGTTCTGGAGCCATAGGCTACTGTGGTCCAGTGGTTCTCAAACTTTTTTATTCATTCCCCACTTAGAAAGAAGGAGAATTTTCGCGCCCCATCTGACCTGTATCAACACCCCCGCTTTATGATCAGCTCCCATCTCGCAAAGAGCGGAGACATCGCACATCTTTCGCTAATGCAGCTTTCACCATTCGTTTTTCCTAGTAACGGTATTCTGCGAGTTTTCGTTGAAAAAAAAAAGTGATGGGCTTATTAGCGTAATTTGGGTGTGAAGTCTCCAAGCGCAATGTTAGGCCTTATACTGTCTGCTGCCAGTTGTCTAAGACACAGAACACACATGAGTCGCTCGTCATCCCCAACTATGAATCTAAACGCAAACGCATCATACTTTCTTTGGTTGACTCTTCTTTTTTTTTGTCCGCCTGTCTTATTCTCATTCTCGCCATATTTTGTGACTGTGCGACCATATGCTCCGCAAATACTGCATAAAACATTTTTGCCCCACTGCTTGTATCAAATTCGTCCATTTTTTTAACCATTAAACGTGATACTGGTGCACACATTGTGTAGCCGTTGTGTAGCCTATGTCGCAATTTATGCCGACATCTACTTTGTCTCAAAATGGTTTCAGGCTGGCTTAATTTTTCTGGTTTTCTATCAATCGTCCCGGCTCTCCCCTACAGAAGGGGCGTTTTGCGTGTTTTAAGGTGTTTACGTGCTAAGTATGAATCCATTGTGAGTGGGAGCTCTTTTGTTGAGTAGCCTAACCTTTAATAAAGACAGACACAAAATGCTCGTTTTATTCCGATTCCTCGCGCCCCACCTGCAGTACCTCTGAGAAACGCTGCTGTAGTCCATGGCCAGGTGAACACGCGTGTAGCCTAGTTCATTTATTGTGAGGCGCGTCCTTTGCAACTGAGTCGGGGGCAAGGTGGGGCATTTGAGGGCCCAGCACAGGTCGAAAAACGTTAGGCTTTCATTTTATTAATATTTTAAAATTAATATGAAATGAAATAAAAGAAATAAACTGGAGATCGTAAATTGCACTCGCATAACACGTTCGTTCAATGATCATTGGTCGCTGAGTAAACTTGATTCATTTGATTTCAATGTGCCTGTTGCGCTGCAGCGCGCAGAATCGTATCGTTTTTATTTATCACCTTTGGTTCGCCAAATGGATGTATGAAAATTAATTTAAGAAAATGGTTTACAATTGCCCGTTCATTGCCTGCAACCTTTTTGACAGTAAGCCCTTTGCTTTTTTCACTTCTTGCCAACCTAGGCCTATTAAGCGATGAATAGTTGATCGCGTTGCATTTGTGTTTCGTAGAGGCAATACGTGACTGTCTTATGTCAGTGCTGCCTGATGCCTGGCTACTCCCCGATTGCTCACGATGGACGTTAAAATGATTATATGATATGGGGCTGACAACTCAGAGTCTTGATGAGCCCCCTCTGTTGTGCGTTGATCACAGCCATCTTTCCCATCGGGACTATGCGTCAGCATAGTTCACTGTATTAATAAGGCTATTTTTATTGAATTGAATAATTACTATATTTAATCTATGGTTGGTTAACACAAACATGAAAACAACACTCAAATAACAGACTATTTACAGTAACAAAATAACAGTAGGCTATTCAGTATAACTAGCCTATTTCAGCTCAACTTTATTTCCTGACGGCTGTATGTTAGAACACTCGCGGTCGCTCCCAAGTGCCACCTGGTGGTCGTTTGGGTACACTGCAGCTTCTTTAGAAAAAAAATAATTAAATAGTGCGTGACACACTCATGACGCACGGGAGGTTCGTGCGTGCAGCCGGGCCATTTCATGTGACACTGACTGTATGTCAGAATACTGTTCATTGACTTTAGCTCAGCATTCTACACAATCATTCCACTGCAGTTGGTAAGGAAACTGGATCAACTGGGCTTGAACAACACCCACTGCAATTGGATCCTGGACTTCCTGGTGGGGAGGACACGGGCAGTTAGGATAGGAAACGCACCCTGCCAAACACGGGAGCCCCCCAAGGCTGCGTGCTCAGTCCTCTGCTGTTCACACACCTGACTCATGACTGTGCAGCTACACACAGTTCAAACCGCACCATCAAAGTTACTGATGACACAACCGTGGCGGGTCTGATAAGTGGAAACAATGAGGATCTGTACAGAGAAGAGGTGACTCAGCTTAGCAACTGGTGCGCTCAAAACAATGTGTCCCTGTCCCCAGCGTGAAAAAGACAAAAGAACTTATCATTGACTTCAGGAGACCTTCAAGCAAGCACACCCCACAGTCCATAAACATAACCTTCCAGTGGAGATTGTTCACGACACAAAATTCCTGGAAATGCGCATCACATAGAACCTCACATGGATCAAGAACACCACACACATTACAAAGAAAGCCCAGCAAAGGCTGCAGAAGGCCAACCTACCCAACCCTATCATGACAACCTTCTACAGGGGTACTATTGAGAACATCCTCAGCAGTGCCCTCACTGCGTGGTTTAGGAACTTCCTGCTGCAGAGACAAAGGCCTTGCAGAGTATTGTAAGGACGGCTGAGAAGGTCATAGAGACCTCTCTTCCTTCATTTCCTAACATATACACCACACGCTGTCTGCACAAAGCCTCAAACATGTTGAAAGACACCACACAGCTATGCCATGGACTTTTTTCCCTACCTCCAGAATGGGGGACAGCTTCTTCCCTCAAGCAATGAGACGGCTAAACAAAACAGGACTGATGCACCAACACTGAACATACTGCTGAGCATACATGACTGCTATGCAGCCATACTGATCTGACTTATGCTTAAATACCAATATACTCTACCTCAAGCACTTTCCGCTGCTAAATACAGCACTAAACTGAATGTACACCTGTATTATGCTGCTGCATACCTTTTTATGTACTATTTTACTTTCTATACCTACATTACCGTCATACTGTCTATTGTCTGTTGACGCACTTTATGTATAGTATATAAATCATGTAGGTGGAGTAGATGTAGCCTACAGTCATTGTAGCATGCTAAGTAGATTTTTAGCCTGTAAAACTTTAGCCTGTGTACACCATACATAGCCTGTCCCAATGTCTTATTTATTGTTATCTTAGTATAGCACCACTTGGATCCATGGTGGAACATTGTCTCATCTCACTTTATACTTTGTATGGGGCTGAAATGACAACAAAAAACAATTTCCTTGACATGATGTATGCAACATCTAATAGAATATAACTAGTACAAGTACATAAATATGCAGCATTGGTGACCCTCAGGGATGTGTTAGCTGACCATTCTTTTTTATCTTGTATACAAATTACTGTGTTAGTTCTGAGCCTAATTAATATGTGTGAAGTTGGATGATACAGCTGTTTTTAGTCTGCTCACTAGAAACTCCAACTCATCTCATCACAGAGATACCCATGACAGGTTTATGGACTGGTGCGGCAACCAACTACACATTAAAGGAGAAATCCGGTGTGATTGTGACCTGGTCTGTACTGGAAGATGTTACCGAGAACAAACATATATCCAATGCCCACCTCCGTTCACCCCCAGCATTCCGCACTAAGCCGTTTTTAGCCAAAGCTTTCATTAACCTTACACTGCTAGCTATAGGGACAAAGCTTTGCCTATGCCGCTAAATCACAATTTTTACACCATTCACAAGGTTCAAAGTAACTCCACACTTCATTGGTAGATTTCTGAGGGCCCTGACATTTAAAACGAGACAATGAGAACTGAAAGTGTACAGGTACTTTGACCATAACATGACTCATGCAATTGCTTAGACATTGACAGCGACTTCAGCTGGCTGTTTGCTGTCTGCAAAAACATAACGTTAATCTTATAGATGGTTTCACCGTTCAAAACAAAAACAATGCACGAATTCATTATATGGCTCTAACTTTATTTCCGGTCGATTTCCACAAACAATCCACAGCATAACAGTACTGCAACAAACATTTTACAGAGTAGTTTTAAGACAAAGAACATGTTGCCAATACTGCCCAATTTTACCAAAAGTGGAAAAACAACGATATTTAATATTATATTATATTTACCTGCCGGGCAGCAATAGAATCTATTTTATGGTACGGCATCACTAATTGTATGGAAATCTAAGTGTCAAATCCAAATCACAGCTTTTTCAAACTTTGCCCCCCACCCCCCCCATCCTTACAAATTTTACACATTGGTAAAAATAAATAATAACAAATAAATAAATTAACTTGATTTGACTTGAACTATATTCCTATAACCAAACACTATAAGGGCTTATATTTTGAGATAAAAATGACAATACATGTAATCTCGGCCAACATTTCACTCAAACATACTTTCACAAAAGTAATTCTGCACTGGCCCCTTATAAATTAAAATACTAATAAATTAATGGAATACAGATGCAGATATTGAGGTATGTAGAAATTTGAATTTGTGATATCTGCCAGAGGAAGTGTACTGATTATGTAGGCTGCCCAGACTTTTGCACAGTGGCATAATAATGTTTTTTTATGCCATAACAGCAAGTATGCATGAATGTTTGCTGAAAATATTTTGCATTTCACCCATTTCCTGGAGAGACTGTGTTTAAATTTTGCATACCACTGTATCTCCACATGTCTGGTATGTGTGTGTCAACAGTCTCCTCGACATAATTTATCTTCTCAAGTTTCCTCAATCACATCTTCAAGGGGCATAATTAACTCAATAATGTAAACAATGAATTCACACGCCTTGTCACTAAAAAAAAGCTGGATTTGATTATGCCGTGGAGTTAGCTGGAAATGTATTTAGTTTTCAAACAAATGATTTTGTTTTCAAACATATTTATTTTGTTTTGGATCAATATAATTAAAAATCATTTTAAAAATTCAGTTAAATTAAATGTATACAGTGCCATTTACAGACATTTACATGGGGCAGTACCTAAGAGGAACAGGGAATTCTCTTGTGGTCAATGGTAAAAGTGGGATTTGGCAGGTGGGGGAATACTAAAATTTTGTGTCGGTGGAACAAAGAAAAATTACTTACCCTGTTCAGTTACCATCTGACTGCTTTTTTGCTTGACATCTAATTGTTTTATTTTGGTTTATCTGGTCTGTACCACTACTGGTATGCTGGGCCACTGATGCTGTGCTACTTCTGCTTTAGCTATTACAAAGGGCCACAGCTCAAACACTCAAACTAAAAAAATACTAACATCTCTCGCCTGCCCTCGCTTCCCTACATTAACTGCCTGTTACAAATCAAATTGATTATATACTCCATCTAACATACAAAGGCCTAAATGGCCTCTCTCCAGCATTTACTGTATTAATGACTTACTTGTGCCTTACTAACCTTCCAGCCCCCAAGATCCTAGAATCTTAACTTAAAAGTGTGATAAATCTCTATTAATTGACATTAAAAATCAAAGACAATTTTATAACAATAACAAACCAATCCAACAAATATTCTAATGCAACTATTTGCCTGTTCATGTCATCTTGTAATCGTTGTTAAAATGCTATTTTAAAATGACATTTTTTACAAAAACTGTGGCATGATAATTATGTCTCCATTTTATGTTTTGGCATGTGTAGACACTTGGTCTCGCACCAAATTATATATTCCTTCCCCTTACAAAACTTTTTTCTTGGCTTTTTACTTGAACTATAACTGTTAGTAATTGATTAGTTAAGCATGTAATATTTTGTGACCAAAATGATTCAAGTAAGGTTAACATTTCCAATTTAGGATTCTAACCTTCAGGGCAGTAGGTGTCCTCCAGACAGAAGCTTGCCTTATGGCCTTCGGCAACCCTTGAGCCATTTAGAGTCAGAAGGTCATAATGTGTAAACACTTCAATACTATGGTAATGCCTGAAAGAAAGGACAGGAAGACATCAGAGTCAATTCATCATTTTTTATCAGAATCAATTACTACAAAAAAACATCCCTAGTTTCAACGTTATAATAAGCTGGATCATTTGGCAAGGTGCATGCTGGAACATACTGTAATACATGATGCAAACATTAGCGATTAAAAACCTTGGGTTACTTTCCCAATAACTTAGTTAGCAACTTAGCAACGTCCACCATCATTTCCCCACTAGAGACTCTCACCTATGACACTGGTGCCACACCCAGGACTCTCGTGGGGCACGCGGTTTGAAATCTGCACGACCCAGGTTCATAATGCGTGAGGAGAAACGTAGCAGTCGCCTGTGCCCATAGGGCCAATGCATGCGAGCAGCTGAGGAGGAGAGACAGTTTTCCTCATGTGCACATGTGAGGAGGTGCAGAGGCCGATCCTCTAGATATGCCGACTCTTGCACCAGCTGAGCATCAACAACCAGGTCAGGAGCAGCTATTGGACAAACAAATACCATGATCAGATCACGTACCACTATTAAAGCCATCAAAATAATGTCTGTTTTTCATTGGCTGTCTCCTCTGTTCAGGATAAATCAATGTTAAAGGTCCACTAAGCAACATTTTTCAGTTAATTAATCCGTTTCATACTGTTTAGGATGCTAACATGAGTCATTACACTGCGAACGAACGGTGTAGAATGCGCCACTGTGGCCTACAACGGTAGATACAGCATTTGCAATGTTCAATAGCAGCGGTCCACCTCCAATAGAATGCAGTGCAATACAATGCAATACAACGGTCTTTAGAGGGAGCGCATGAGATAAAAAAACAGAACGTTGCTTACTGTAGCCCTGCTTTAAATCTGCCTTAAAGATGTGTATCTACCTTAAAGATGTGTAAAAGATGTGTAAGTAAAAATTGACTGTACCTCAATGAAAGTGAGTGAAAACAAGCTAAACTAACAGGCAGCCAACTCTACTAGTCTCTTCTTAAATATTAACCTTCTTTAATCTTTTAAATGTTTCAGACGCATGCAACTCTCTAAGAAGTGTGCTGAAAGTTTGTTGTTTTTGCAGCCCAAAATACTAATGAACATTCATGCCACTCCTCATAGATGAGATGCCATATTGAGACCAACCCATAGGATGACTTCTTGCTAAGCTACCTTATTTACTTAGATTCCATTAAAGAATATGCAAAATATATTGATTAGCATATATTGATTAGGTGTTGACCTAAAACCATTAAGCTATGGACTTTTCATAATGTGACATATGTTTATTTTCATTGAATCACTTGTATGGCATGATTTATGAAACCATGCATGATGTAGATTTCATTTCAAGTTCAAGTTATACAGTGCCATTTGCAATAAAACTCATGGCATTTACTGGCCCCGACCACCCTTGTTGTAGTTATTCAGGGAAGAAAACTTGAGCAGATCTACCGCCAACCCAACCGCCAGGAGTCATGCTAAATGCAACATTTGATGCAACATTTTTAGGTACTTACTGTCTGCACAGGTGACTCCAGCTGCTTTGCCACTAGGACAGTACACATGTGCATTCTTGCGACAGTGCTGCAGAGAAAGCTCTGTGCCAATACAATGTGTGCCACTTAAAAGCACATCTGCTGCATCTAGATTGCCAGGCCAGAACCAGGTTTCCTGCATAAACATTCAGACACGTAGAAAGAAAAAACAGTTGAGTATTGAGACCTAAAGAGGAAATAGAGGCCAGAGAGGAAACAACAGAAATGCAGTATTAGCTTAATGGTTCTCTGGAATTAGAGGCATTTAAAACACATATGCTATCCATTCTTCATGCGTTATTTAGTGAGTGGAGCCCCTTGTGAAAATTTGTCATTTATGTGCAGGCAGAAAGCAAATTTCCTTTTAACACCAGTCCAATCCAAGCACTAACAGTTTTATTTTTAAGTTTGTTTTCACTTCAAAACCCCTGCTCTCTCTTTTCCTGGACTGGGTTAGTGTTTTCCTGAGAACCATGCAATTACCCTCTACATGGGAAATAACCCAGAGTTGAAAAACAAACTGTCGAAAAACAAACAGAGCAGAGAATTTCAAATCAGAGTTAATACTGTACATAGTGCTAAAGTAGGTTATTTTTTATAAAATATATATTTGAAAACAATATGTTGACCCTTACAGGATCCAGTGCATATTTTGGAATTATTATGATGTCTGCTAATATCATGAACACACTGCAGACTATCATAGTAACGTTACGGATACTAACGTATCCTCGGTTCTCTGAGTGAGAAGCCGAAATGTACGAGTGGATGATGGCTATCATCTCCTACTTTTCTGAAGTCATTTTTAACCAACCCTTTGAAAAAAGGGCAGTAAGCGCACTGACGCGCGCAGGCAACTACTTAGACAGCCCTGCGTGACGTCAGAAAGTCTATATATTGACTGCACTTACGCTTCAGGTCCTCTTTGCCAAGCTCGCCAGCGTTGGCGATTGAGGCCCGAAGCGTACGTTTCGGCTTCTCACTCAGAGAACCGAGGATACGTTAGTATCCGTAACGTTCTCTTTCGTTTCGAAGCCGAAACGTACGAGTGAATCACTACAACCAAGCCTCAAGAAGCCCTCCACCGAGGAGCCCGAGGTGGGAAGACCCATGGGACCGCCGCCGGGCCCAGAGAGAACACTCTCTGCTACACCCGGCCTGGTGATGTCCAATGCGTAAAAACGCGCGAAGGTGTTGCCTGAGGCCCACGAAGCGCTCAAACAGATATCCTTAATAGGGACGCCTTTCCAGAAGGCCCAAGAAGCCGCCACTCCACGGGTGGAGTGCGCCCTGACATGAGCAGGCGGAGGAACACCCACCGCCTCATATGCCAGACGTATGGCTTCAGTAAGCCAATGCGACATGTGTTGGGTAGACAAGGCCTGACCCTTGGCACGCTCGCCATGGCAGACGAACAACTGGTTCGTCTTCCTGATGCTCTGCGTATGCGTCAAATAGGCACGAAGCGCTCTGACCGGGCACAGAGTGACGGGCACAGAACTGCCCGTCTCAGGAAGGGCTGAGAGCTCAATGACCCTCGAACGAGGGTCAGTAGACAGCACTTTCGGGCGAGAAAAGGGATTTGGTCGCAGCGTTGCCCGCGCGTCACCTTGCGTGAACTCAAGACAGTCAGGACTGACTGACAAGGCAGTCAGATCGCTAACACGCTTCACCGAGACCAGAGCGAGCAGAAGCGCAGTCTTAAGGGAAAGCATCTTTAGACTGGCACTCAACAGAGGGTCAAAGGGCGTAAGGGCCAGTCTGAGTAGGACAGTGGCCAGGTCCCAAGTAGGGACCGAAGGAGAGGAAGAGGGGCGAAGCCGCCTGACGCCCTTCATGAAGCGCGACGCAAGGGGGTGAGCGCCTGGGGAAACGCCAGCATAGCCAACATGGCATGCTGAAATAGCTGCGAGGTACACCTTCAAAGTAGAGGGTGTACGACCCTGATCAAACAGGTGTTGCAAAAAAGCAAGCACCTCGCCAATAGGGCAGACTAGAGGATCACAGCCTCTGTCTCTGCACCACGTGCTGAAGACACGCCACTTCAGTGTATACAACGACCTAGTGGATGTAGCTCTAGCAGCCTGAACGGTCTCTATAACTGCGCCTGACAGGCCGCTCTCTAGGAGACGCGCCCGTTCAGGGGCCAAGCCGTCAGTCTCCAAGTTTCCGGCTTGGGGTGCCAAAGCGACCCGTGAGCCTGCGATAGGAGGTCCCTCCTCAGAGGGAGGGTCCACGGCTGGCCGTCCAACAGTGAGACCAGATCTGAGAACCAGCTCTGAGATGGCCAATTGGGGGCGATCAGAATCACCCTGTGAGCCCCCGCTCTGATCCTGGCCAATACCTGACGCATCAGAGGAAGGGGGGAAAAAGCATAGAGCAGACCGCGCGGCCACGGATGCGCCAGCGCGTCTGACCCTAGCGGCGCATCTCGTTCCAGCGAAAACCACGCTGGGCAATGAGCGTTCTCACTCGAGGCGAAAAGATCGTCTCGTGCCCGCCCGAAGCGGGACCAGAGGCTGTGCACCACGGCTGGGTAGAGGCGCCAGTCGGTTGCACGCGGAACACCCCTGGAGAGGAGGTCCGCGCCTGTGTTGCGAACACCTGGCAAGTGCGCCGCCCTGATCGACAGGAAGTGGCGGGAGGCCCAGGTGAGCAGCTTGTACGCCAGGCGAAACAGGTCCGGAGAGCGCGTGCCGCCCTGGCGATTGATATACGCCACAACAGTGGTGTTGTCTGTACGCACAAGAACGTGTTCTCCTCCGAGAAGAGGGAGAAACTCCTTCAGAGCGCAGAAGACAGCAAGGAGCTCTAACACATTGATGTGCAATCTCCTGGAGGCTGTGCCCCATGTCCCCCTGGCGGGGCGACCGCAGCAAACGGCGCCCCAGCCGCTCTTGGACGCATCGGTGGTCACCGTCATGCGTCTGGCTATAGCGCCCAGAGCGCTGCCTTTGGTGAAGGACGACGGCCTGCGCCAATGCGCGAGGGCTAGCCACATGCGTCTGGACACTAAGATCCGACGGGCGGGGTTCGACCTGGAGGATACACCTAGTTCCGCTAAGGCAAGCTGCAGTGGGCGTAAGTGTAAGAGGCCGAGTGGGACAGCGCCGCCTGCGGCGCATAAGAGGCCCGTCAGTCTGAGACACAGCCTGGCCGAAACGCAGGCACCTAGTCTGAAGGGGCGTAGACACGCCCTGACGTCCTGAAGTCTCTTTGGAGTGAGCGTCGCTGTCATTGAGCGTGAGTTCAGCCTCACGCCCAAGAACTCGACCTCCTGAGAGGGAGAGAGCATGCACTTGCTTAGGTTCACTAAGAAACCCAGACTGTGCAGGTGACGCAAGACAGTGTGAGCCTGTGACGTTAGGAGCTGTCTGGAACCCGCCAGCAGCATCCAGTCGTCCAAGTAATTGAGGAGTCTGATCCCCTGAGCGCGTAGAGGAGCGATCGCCGCCTCCACGCACTTGGTGAAGCACCGAGGTGCTAGAGACAGACCGAAGGGAAGGGCTGCGTACTCGTAAGCTGTCTAGGACGACCAAAGAGCCAAGGGAGCGCCCGTCGGCTTTAATGGCCGCCGTGATGGCCAGCGAGGTGAGAGCGGTAACTCTGCGCAGCTGATGGAGGGTTAAGTCCGACGGCTGCGCTGTCAAATCTGCCACCAGCTCCTCAGACAGAGAGGAGAGGAGAAAGGCGGTATTCATCGCCCTTATCGCCTGGCCTGTACAGATAAAGGCCTTAGAAGCGAGCTTCTCCGGGCACTGACACGGCTTGGAGGGAAGCTCGGGAGGCGAGGTCCTGGTGGTGGCAGAGGCTGGTGCTAAACAACCAGCGACCGCATCTTCGACGCGAGGAAGCTGCATGAGGCCGGTGGCACCCACTCCGTCCATCGCGTAAAACGCTGCATGCCCCTGGATAGGAGCAATGGCGCCGTAGGGAGCCTCCCAAGAGCCCTGTGCATCACCCACAACCGTGGCGTGAGCAGGGAGAGCGTCCGGAGAGGGGAGCGCGCCGGAGAAGGGGTCGAAACGCCCTCCCAGACAGCGCTGAGGTGGAGGCAGGCCTAGCCTGCTAGCCGCCTGCGTAGCCAACGAAGCTAGCTCAGAAGCTAACTGGGCGGCGTTGGTCTTCAACACAGGTGGCAAATCCTCCACGGTGGCGCAGCCTTTAGCGGAGAGGAAGGAAGCAAGCTCCTCTTCATCCACAGCTTCGATAACTGGGTCGTCATCGTCGCCCTGAGGCGGCGTGGTAGCCGCGCGGGCAAAGGCAGCGTCGATGGAGCTAGCAGGGCTAGCCTGGTGGGCCACGGTTAGCTGGCTAGCTGGTAGCAAGCTAGCCGCTGAGAAGCTAACCGACGGCCGAGTAGCCACTGAAGACCGGTCGATTAGCCCATCCGGGTGCGAGGACGCCGGGGGAAAATCGATAGACTGGCGGGTGGAGAGAGCACTAGCACCAACGGGGGTAGGGGCCGCCCCTGGAACACCAGTGCAACCCACGAAAAATGCCGCTCTGTTGGCAATAGCCGTAGGGGAGAGGCGTTCGCAAGCCGAGCAGAGATCTGGCCGCGAAAAAGCGAGCATAGCATGCTCGCTCCCCATACAGATGAAGCAGATAGCATGGCGGTCGGAAATCGCCATGGGACGATCACAGTCGGTACAACGACGAGTAGCCATCTTGCGTCTCGGGGTACCAGAAGTCAGGGACCGGCGTGAGCACTTGGAGCAAGACGGAAATCCCTCGGAGAGCTTTGAAAAAAGCTTTTGTGGTGGGCTTTCAAAAAAGCCGTTGGTTTTAGAAATATTTGCGAAAGCAAACGAAAAGGCGACTCAGAAACACACGCAGTAGGCGAGGTGAAAGAGGCAAAGAGGACCTGAAGCGTAAGCGCAGTCAATATATAGACTTTCTGACGTCATGCAGGGCTGTCTAAGTAGTTGCCTGCGCACATCAGTGCACTTACTGCCCTTTTTTCAAAGGGTTGGTTAAAAATGACTTCAGAAAAGTAGGAGATGATAGGCATCATCCACTCATACGTTTCGGCTTCGAAACGAAAGAGAACTACTGTTTGTACTTTTCCTGCCAATAGTTTCTTTTTAGACTAACTGCCACAATGGAGTTTTTCCTTGACCATGTTGATCTTAGGTGCTCTTTGCTCTAAAGGCCATACAATACAATACTACAAGAGTATTGCAGGGTGGTGGTGGTGTAGTGGTTAAGGAACTGAGCAGGCATGCTTGTAGTCAAGATTTTGTGGGTTCAAATCCCAAGGCACTAGACCCTAAGTTGCTCTAGGGGCTCCCAAATAATTGATAGCTGACAAAATGTAAGTTGTTTTGGATAAAGGCTAAATATGTAAATGTTTGTATAAATTGAAACAAATTTCTTTCATATTAACTTTACGAAGCTAAACCATACAAGTTAAGGTTGTCTGAGAATGTGGGTAAATAAATAACGGAAATTAGGAGGAAGGGAGCTGGTACATACAGTACATACCTGATGAGCTCTAGAGGCAAAGCCAAAGCCCAGCTGTCTGCACAGCACCATGGCTTCACGGAGCCCCCAGTTCTCACTGCAAACAGCTCCCCATTGTTGCCTCCCCCCCACCTCCATCAGAACCTCGACTCGGCCCTCTGCAGGGTCTCGGCCACCAGCCAACCTCACCTGGGAGACAGAGAACACAGAAGTTGGGAATAGACCATAGTAAAACATGCTCTATGATACTACAGTATGATAACTACCACAATTACATTAAATTGGTAAAATATATATATGGTTAATATTAAAGTAGTATGAGTTGATATACTGCTTGTTTGGTATTTGTAATTTATGTATGGAAAAAAATATAATAAAACATAATGTGGGTATTCTCACAGTGGTCTCTGCGCCTGTGCTCGGGACATGACAGTGAACTGAGGCATCCTGACTGTGCTTGCAGCTCCTGAGAGGGACCTCACGATGTTGACACTGCTTGATGGAGCTTTCTCTGCCTGTGCACTGCACCATGTTCATATGAATGGGACCGGTGCCTACACAACACAAGAAATTTTGTTTTTAGTGGTTTCCTAGTTGTGGATAAACTTGTGGAAAAATTGCCCTACTTTCCATCCGGCTATGGATGCCATCCATCCGGCTATAGCTCTCTATGAAGCCAAATAACGTATGCCAATAACATTTGATGTCTGCCTTGGAGATAAACTAAATAGCTAATAACTGATTTGTTTTAAACTTCTGATAAAACTGTTAAACTGCCATAAAAAGTTATGTTGGTAAGTTCTAAACCGTTGACAACATTGTACCTCACCACAAAAACCTATTCAACAGACTTTCACTCTCACTAAACTCAAGAGTTTAAAACCTTGGCATAATTATTGACCGGAATCATAAAATAGTCCTATTTTGAATATGAGCACTGTTGTTCAAGTGCTGTGAGATAATTCTGTTGTAAATGGCTCTGTATAAATATACTTGAAAATATAACACAAGCACACCTACACATAATGATAACCATACTAACTACATACTAACCATAGTACTTTGTACCATGGAACAACTAACAATTCTATCTTAACAATCAACTGACTCTTACTTAACTTTACACACAGTAAGATTACATTAGACTTTGGAAGCCCCAACTCTCAAAAAAGCCCTTTACTTCACATTTAAATCTATTGCACCACTTTAAAAGAAAAGAAGAAAACAAGACAAAAATGCCCCACAGTATAGCACACGTCCTCATTCAATGAAACAAACTGCATGTAGACTTCAAGGAAAACGGTATGCCACTAAACTTGAAGTTTTCCGCCTTGAACAGTGTAGCGGACTGCTCCTCTACCTTTTGCCAGTTCAAAATGGAGCAGTGCTACCATGTTCACTTTTGTTACACTTATATACATATTTTTCTACATTCTTGAACGTTTCACATTAATAAATACATACATAAATACATCCGTTTATTTTGATTATTGATTAAATATTAAAAGAAATTAACTTGTCTTTACGTCACATAGCCCATCCCGATTGTGGGAGTGGTCGTAAGGCTGTGCATTTGCACTTGGCCTACATTAGCCCTCTTCAACTAAGAGGTCTTCATTCTAAGTAATCAAGGATCTTTATAAGAAGAATGTTTGTGAGTGTGTTTTGATAAAACATGGGAAGACTGGACTCGCCGTCTGCTCATTCTGTTCACTCCGCAGAACTTAATTCTTTGAGTAATAATCTGTTTGGCCCAGTTTGTACCCTAGGCCTACTATAAACCTTTACAATTCTGATCAAACTGAAGTAGGCCTAGTGATGATCAGCCCTAAACAGCTGACTAACACAGTAGCCTACCCCACCCCACCATCTAACTTCTAAAAAAACTTAGACTACTTGTTCCTTAACCTTTCAGATCTCTATCCCAGAATGAGGGTCTAAACGGCTAAGCTTTTTCCAACTCTGTGGAACAACGCCCCACCCCTATATTTGACAAGCTGATACTCTCAATACCTTAAAGTCTAAAATTAAAACTTTTCTATTTTGTGCTCTTTATGGTTAGGGATGGTGCAACACCCCAATCCTCATGGTCCTTTCAGAATAGACTTCTTGGGAGACCCCTGACAAGATTGACCCAGATTCCTGTTAACTCTGCATCTATGGCACTACCTATCTTGAGTCTGGACTGTTGCTCATGGGTGCTCTTTGCTGAGAAATGGCCTGAGACAAGACTGTAAGTGCTGTACAGATAAAAAAAATGAGTTAAATTGAACTGAATGGAATGTAAGCAGGCTACTGTATACAGGTAAACAGATCACAGGTTTGAAAATCTCCAAATACTTAATGACACATTAACATTTTATATTTAGCTGCTTCTCTGGATGAATCAGATCACAGAGGTAGCCTAGCGTGTATGATGTGGACAGCAAAAACTGGGTGTGCAATGGACAAAATTACACAGAACACCAAGGGCACTGTTTAATAGTTTAAAATAGAAACCTCTTAGATGGCAAGGGGAAATAAGTGTATGTGATGTGAAGTATCCCTGTAATTTGGCCAGAAATAGAAGATTGTCTCTTCAGCAAGGGCTTCTGTAAACGTGTCAGCCATGTGTTTAAGATTCAAGATTGTCTTTACTACATCTCATTATGCTAATATAAGAGAGTTCTGCTTTTGCTTCTTAAAAAATATTATTAGATTATGTTTGTTTCCTAGATTGTCAAAAACTCTCACATGTGGCTTAAAGATTGCAGATTAAAATAGAGACCTCTTGATATATCTTTTCTTAATTACTTAATTACCAAACAAATATCTATAGGCAACCCAATATACAAAAAATATAAGATAAATATACAAAAGATATAAATATACAAGAAAATGTAATGGGTCATGTAATATGTGACTATGCAAAAACAATCATTTTATAGATTCTACAAAACACCAAGACACCCGTCCCTGGTGATTGGCCCCCTGATAAGTAGCTGTTGTATTCCCTCCCACTGTCCGACATCCTGTCACCACTTCCTCTTGAGAGAACTGCGACCAACTTCACGGGAGTACCATGCCAGCTCTCCTAACTCTCCTCTAGTGCCCTGCGACTGAATCCTTGCCATGATGGCACTGTCAAGATTGGCCCCTTTCAATGATTGTAGGGTGACCAGACATCCTCTTTTGGTCAGACATGTCCTCAATTTGAGATTTTGTTTTTTTTTTAAACCTAAAAATAATTTCAAAATCATCCAGGATTTTGTTCTACTGCCTCAAACAGGCCTATACAATTTCAATTGCATTTCTCAGTTGTTCACACTCGTAACGCCCCTCTCTTAGGCTTCTGTTCTGTTCTGAGCCATGTGAAGCTTTTTAGCTGCTATGGCATTATGATATAAACTAATTTTAAAATTTCAAAGAGTTTAAATAGCGTTAAATAGCAGTGTTTTTTTGGCATTTTAGTGTTGCTAAGAGTCAATAACTTGCCAAAACATTCCATTGTTTTGATATCCACTGATCAACTAGCTTGCATTCCCTATAATACAGTATAACATTCTTCACACATGGAGGCTGTAGGATATAATATGAGTGAATGTCAGGTTGCATTCAAGAGGACTCAAAAGTATTCAATTTTCACAACATAGCTTTAAAAACAAACCCTGACAAAAAAAAATACCTTGGCCCATTTGAGCTCCTCTGATGGCCTCCTTAGCTGTGCCAAAGCCCAATTCCCTACACACGACACTTGCAGCTGTGATGTCCCACATATGGTCACAGACAGTTCCCCATTTCCCCTCCTGAAGCACCTCCACTCGCCCTTCCCCCAGTCGTGGACCAGCCTTTAGGCGCACCTCTGGCTGAGGAGAGAGAATGGGCATTAGAGTTGGAGTTATACTTGTATCATGAATAATATAACTATCTACACCTTGGTGCATTTGTCTCAGTTAATTAGCCTGCGATTTAGTTCAACTGCTCCCTAGAAATAACTGGCCTAACTTTGGATATATAAAAATAGTGTGAATTCAATCACACAATATGAATCCAAAACTTCATTTTTGAACAGGTAATCAAAAAATATTTCTAAAAACATTTCAGAAATTTAAAATAAAGCAATATAAACTATCAACTGTAATTTCCTGATTAGTTTGTACCTTAGCTGTAGGTCGAGATGTCCTACCAGCAGCTCGAGCAAATTGAGACCCTGGTATGCACCGTACCACTGCGGGCATTCCACCAACACAAGGCACATCATTTTGAGGGATGGATGGCCGAATTCGACAGTTAGCCACTGATGACTCTGTACCAGAACATTGTACCTCCTCCACCCAAAAGCCCTTCTTAGTGGCTGTTACACTCAACCTAGAAAAAATATATGAATGCAGGCAAAGCATTTCATTACAAGAGCTGAAAAGATGGATATGGAGATAATGTAATTGTGGATATGGAGATAATGTAATTGTAGTGCTGAATTATTAACTAATGAATTATTAACTATTAGAATATAATTATTAAAATTACACTAATTACACTATGTATTACAATACCTTGTAGAGGGATCTGCTATCTTACTGTCCCAGTATTTCCTGCAAAAAGTCATACAATTACAGTAAAGACATATATACAATACACTTTTGCCAGCAAACAGTAGGTGATATCCACTATACATGATCATTGTCAAGACAAAATGAACTAAACAATGTGGTTTTAAAGTTCCACAGAAGCCCCTATCTAGATCTCAATGTTTCCAGGCTGAGCCCAAGCTGAGCCGAACCCTTCATCACTCCCACTCTCTCCACACAGCCTTGCTCCCCAGTGGTGGAGCACACTCAGTTGCTTTGTATAGAAAGGTCTGGCAAGAGAAGGACTCATGGAAAAATGCTTCATACACTATTTTATACAACACTATGAGCTGAGCTAGATGCAGCTTGAAGTTACTCTAAGATTAACTGTAGCACTTGGAGGTAACCAGCTGTTTGTCCTGAGGTATATCTCCACCTCAAGGCAAAAGTGAAATCCTGAGGGACTGAAACTTGTCCCTCCTATTTCAAAAATGGAATCAGGAAATGGGTAACTGGGCATTACAGCTAAATAGACAAACAGAAGAGAAACCACTGGTTACACCACACAAACAAAGGCAAACCTACAGCACAGTTGCCCAGCTAAGATAAAAATGAATCTTAAAAGGTATAAAGAGCTCAATTAAAACTATGACAAAACATCCAGTTTACTTTTCTCACAGACCCATATCCATGTCTGTATAAGGCTGATATTCTGGTAGCAATCTGGAATTGTAAAAATCAAAGCCTATTCACTTCATAATTGCTTGCGAATGAAGCAAAGGCTGAGTCACCAAAACAGTCAACCACACCCCCTGCTTTTTAAAGACAACCTCAAGCTGTGGCGTCCAGTTGAATTTCTGCCATATAGCCCAAACGTAGTTTTAATGTCGCATTAACAATATGCAGTATGTTTTCCTGACACCTTAAAGACAGAGAATCTATTAAAATAAAAAAATAAAAAATAAAAAGTCAGAGCACACTGTGAATGTCACTTCTCTGAAAAAGCAGACCACTAAAGACAGGGGCATAATTACTGTAATGCAACAACATGAAAAGGGGCATAATCAGGTCATATGAAACTGATGGGAATATAGACATTTATAGTGCATGCTGGAACACAAGATTTATAGCCTGATGTCTGGTTGCTGGCTGACACCTCTATGTACCCCACTTGGATATAAATAGATTACATACATATGAGACCTCCTTTATGCCATATTCTTTTTTTTTTTTTTACTAGATTCGCAATGCAACGCTGAGCTATATAAACCACATAATAATTTTAGCAGATGGTATATAAATGTAATGTTACGCTTCTAGCACACAATAACAACCACAAAACATCTTTTTCCTTAAAATGACAGAAATCAAAGATGAGTCATACAAAAGTGCAAAATATGCAAATGGCCATTACTGACAATTCTTCTCAGCTGAAGAAGTCAAAATATCCTGTTTCACAACCCTCTGATGGCAATGTGCCAAAATAAAAAGAGTCAAGCATAAGTTAAAGTAGTTACAGTACTAGCTAAATGGTAGTATTAACCTTTTCTCAGAACTATGAGGTGAATTTAGAGCAGAGGATAAACCCACAACATACTGTATATAGTGCATTCAAAGGCCCTGTGGTCAGTTGTTCAGACAGAGAAGGTCTGTCTGTGGCTGTTTCCATGAATATGTTTAGCTTAATGGCCAGACACATGGTCTGGGGTTGATCCAATATAAGGTTTTTTTCTACGAAGGAAGTAACCTCTGTTAGTGGATCAGGAACTGTTTCTCAAATATAAAAACTCAACAGTGTGTCTCAGTAAGCAACACTGCTTTACATTACAGTTTGTGTGGCACTGACTAAAGCATTGGAGTCAAAGTAGAAAAAAGGCCCATACAGAGGTATGTCAGGCAGGCAGAAAAAATAAGGGGCATGTAGACAGAGTGAGTGAAAATTACAGACAGTAGATTGATCTCACTCATTTTCTTGATTCACATAATTACTGAGGAGGAGAAAACTATTTTGTGGAGCAGTAATGAGCTAGACTAAAGTGAAAATGGCATTCAAGATCCCCCAAACTGGATTGTTTTGCACTACGCACTCCCTGGTTAGCATTTTTCAGCTTAGGAAATGTGCGGTGGTTGTCAATGTAACAATATTAATTTCAATTCAGTTTAGAAGAATTAAAAAAAAATGTATTTCTATAGCATCTTATACAAAAGTTATGGCACAGCAAAGAACACCTATGAGCAGCGGGGGCAAGAGAAAACTCCCTTACTTTTAACCTCTTTGAGTTTTTACAATTCTTGCAAAAAGATTAAAAAATATATTAAATCACACATTTTTAACAGGACCTAGTGCAAGCTCAAACAAGTAGCTTGGAATTCACCTGACACCAGTTCCCCTTTTCCTCTTTTATGGTTTGTGATTCGCAAAACAAATTATTTAATGAGCAATTACAGTACCTCTAGATCATTTTTCCATGAGCTCCTCACATATCAGAAAAGGTTACATAAAATGATGACTGCAGTGTTTATTTCTGATTTACTGTGGCCAGGATAGAATTGGTATGGGCACAGTTTGTCTACTGATGAGTGTTGCCATCACCTGTATGTTGGTTCATCAGGCTGCTCTGCTGCAGGGAATCCCAGCATGCCGCATGCCACATGGCTATTTTTTAAATTCCAGCTAAGACTGCACACATGGCGCCACTTCCCAGTCAGCTTCACCTCCAGCACACCCTCTGTTACCATGCTGTGTCTCCTGGTACTTGTCAGTACAGGCCGCAGACGAACCTCATTGAGACTCACCCCGCTGGAACCCTAAGATAATGAAAGGGTGATTATGTAGATCAACTCACATGAAACATCACACAAAACAGAAGCAAAAAAAAAAGATCCTTTAAAATGGATCACATCTTTAAGTTTTATAGCTATTGAAATTTTAATAAAAAAATATGTGGATGTACTGTATGTCAGAGATCTGGAACACTGTCTCGGCAGACCTCCTTAAGCTGTGCACAAACTTCAATGTTTAGCATTCATGTCATCAGTTATTACCTGGGTGTAGTGGTCAGGATAATCAAAGTTAACGTTGTTTTCCTCCAGCAAGCTGGCATGCTGGGCCATCTGTCTGGGCTCTGATGGTGGTTCCCTATTTATGGGTGTTTCTGAAGCCAGTGGAGGTCTACGATAGACATCTGTATTTGGAGTACGATTTACTGTTTGTGAGGAAGGTAAAGTGTTGAATCCAGCTTGAATCCCAGGGCTTATTCGGCTATCAGGTGCTGGCCTGTAAGCTCCCACACCGCGCAGGTGCCCTGGTAACTGGTGGCCTCGGGGTACTGAAGGTTCTTGGTTGCGGGGCCGATCATGATTGAAGGGGCGTAGTTGGATTTGATGGCCATGTCTTCGATTAGAACCCTGGCGTGAGCCAGGCCTATGAATTGCAATCTCATGGCCTCTCCTATTAGGAGGTTCTGGGATGTTAGAGATCTGAGGGGAGGGTGCTGACTGAGCGGAGGGTGCAGGAGGGCGGACAGCAGTTTCAAAAGACTGGATGTCACCTCTCGCCTGCCGTGGACTACACACAACACCTAAATCTTCAGCATGGCTACAGTCATTGACACCCCAGCCATTTGAACGGCAGTCTGCCAATGAGCTCTCATCACCTGAGCACAGAACATTGTCCAGCCAGATTGGGCCTATAGTAAAGACAAACAAACAATCACAAGGCATATTTCAGGTCAAATGTTTCTTTATAAGAATAGTCTGTAGAAATTTCAAAATAAACAGAGAAATAGCTGCATTAGCATTTTTAGCAGTTACATAAAGCAGCTTGTGGTGTGTTTTTGAAGCATGAGGCAATTTTACAAGACAATAACTGCTGACTATTGTAAATGGCCATCAGCTGACATTCAGAGGCCAATTCTTAAAGTCAAAGGCATGCAAGAAATGCAACACCACATACCTTGTCCTTGTCCAAATTTAGCACTGTGGGCCCAGGTAAGGCCCTGCATAAAGCCCAACTCCCGACACACAACATTTGCCAGGTTAATGTTGACCTCATCATCACAAACTGTTCCCCACTGGTTGTTGTAGAACACTTCCAGCCGGCCCATGTTGTTACTGGAGGCATTGCCTGCGAGACGTATGCGGAAATTTGGCGGGGCTCCATAACCATATGGGAAGTGGAGGAGGAGGTTCAAGCACATGAAATAGCCCAGCATCGTCTCCATCAGTAGAGGTTATATCTGCAATATAATTTTATCATGCATTAAAATACCTAAAAATAATAAAGAGTGCTTATCATATAGCTATATATGCCTTAAAAAGTCCTTCACACTGATACTGACAGGGAATATTTCTGGTTACGCATAACTTGTTGTTGCAAATAAGTGTAAACTAGACTGCATTTCCTCAACTAGAGGAGCAAGATGAGAAAACTAAGTAAACTTCAGACATTTAGATCATGAGATGTGTCGAAAAATGTTTTTGATAGTTACAGCACTGCCTTTTTGAGACAATATTAACTTTCCGCTGTCAGGAGTCATAATACCAAAATTGGGCCTAATATATCACAGAGTTACCAAGGTCACTTCATGTTTGGTGGCCATTTTGTTTGGCTCTGCCGGTGGTTTGTGTGTGTGAGTGTCAGCCTAGGTGTGTGTGATGCCTGTCATATGTGTGTGTGTGTGTGTGTGTGTGTGTGTGTGTGAAGTAAAGTATGGTGTACCCCAAGACATGGTATTGGGATTGATGTTATTCTCCCTCTATATGCTAGCTCTGGGATCTGTTACAGTATAAGAAATGTGATGACAGGCCCAAAATGACTGAATGACTTACTTACTTACTTACTTACAGTACCTAGTCTCATTTCAAAAAAGAGTTTTAAAACTTCAGGGTATTCATTGACTTGGACACATGATTACTGAAGAGTACAGTATTTAGACTGGCCTAACTCCTTTGCTTCTTCTGTTTACTTATGCCACAAGGATCAAGGACCAAGGTGTTTCTCACATATATTGAAATACTAAACATGTAGTGAAATTGCACAACACTCCTCTGTAGACTATTGACCCCAAACCCATATGAACTAATGCCTGTGTTTGCTTTTGCTCTCCTGCATCTTTCATTTTCTCTTTTGCCATTTTGTGGGGTTAGTAAAAGTGGTTATGGAAATGGCATCAATTGGTCTCTAATGTGAGAGAGACCACATTGGAGACCACCACACAGCAGCTAAAATGATTGGCTGACAGGGCCACCTTCCTCTGAACTTGGTCTTTGGAACATAGCCCTCTGTAGACACATGCTGGCTCAAACCATGGGTGAACAGTGCCCTCTCACCGTCACCTTCACAGCTTCGGCTCTTTTTCCTCTAATCGGTGTGGGCAAAAGAAGTCTACGTAGATGATTACACCAGGTGGAGCTAGAGCAAACTGACAGAACACTTGGCGCTTAAGATTCAAGTGCCCATTCAAATGGCAAACAAATCTAATCTTTCTAAACTGTTAGGGACTAAGCATAAGCACCAAAGATGAACACAAAAAGAAGACCAGGAGCTCTTGCTTCAAGCTGCCATCATAGTACCATCAACATAGTAACCATCTCTGACATTAACAATCCAGTCTCTCCCTGTCTGACATCCTGTCACCAACTCTGGGTGGACTGTGAATAACTTTACAGGAGACCCATATCAGGATTGACCCTGCTTCATTACAACGGCCAACTTGTCCCTCATTGTTGTGAAGCGTTATGAGTCAATAATATTGTATAAGGTGTTGAACTGCCTCTCTGTGTATGAAACTCACCTTGCCTAGCAAGTTATAAATTTTTCAGCTAAGGCTTTGTCATTTTCAGCATTACAAAAGGCTAAATCAGTAAAAAAAGGAACACAATACTAGTGTACTCACTTAATATGTATTCAGTTAAAAGAACGTAATTAGCAACATATTTCAGCATGTTCAGTTTTGCAAATCTAAAGCCCTATTAACAAAATGATTTTGACATTTTAAGACATTTTAACTAAAAAGGAAATACGTCACAGGCCAAATCCGGTCAGAGTGCACATGCCCTCAACCCCCTCCCCTCAACTTTCAACAAAACCAACCTTGTTTGCCTCAGCCATTCTTAATGTATTTTGAATATTAACCGGGATAATGTTAGGATGCACTTCCAGTTTCAGCCATGACCACTAAAACCAATTATATCCATTAAAATACTTTAGAAAAATATGGATTGTCCAGGACATAAACTACACTGACCCTAAAAGAGATATTTAAGGAAACTGACAGAAGGATTACAAAGGACAGTGTTGGTGGATGTGAAGTTATAATCTCTAACTAACTGAAAAGCTATAGAGAAATGGACACTTGAGGTCCAAATGCAGTAGAGACTGGTGACTGTAACAGACAAAGCTGGTGGATAAGAGCATGATGAACCTAATAGATTTGAAATGCCTTTTCTATGTTAATATTAATATTAATATTTACCGTAACTCTTTCAGCCCATCAGCACAATCACAAACATTTTTGCAGATTGGCAAGCACCCACAAATGGGGAAAACAGTATAGTATGCAGGAAAGCAAAGAAAGACAGT
Source organism: Limnothrissa miodon (assembly GCA_017657215.1). Classification (NCBI taxonomy): domain Eukaryota; kingdom Metazoa; phylum Chordata; class Actinopteri; order Clupeiformes; family Clupeidae; genus Limnothrissa; species Limnothrissa miodon. Next base: position 39,392 of record JAGFZM010003215.1, read on the forward strand.
CATATTAAACAGGAGCAAAATTATGACTTACCAAGGCTGGTGCTTGTTGAAGGAGTGAAATTTGTGTGTGAGTGCTTCTGTAGAAAGGGAACATTCCTGTTCTTCCCTCCTCTTATGTCCCTCCCTTTTGCCACTGGCATCAACCCTCTAGCCCTCTCTTGTTTTCTGGAAGTCTTTTAAATCTTTTTTTTTATTTTATAAAACTAGTATACACCATCTCCAACTAACCTATTATTACTTTTTTGTCCAGCATTATCAATGATTTCATTAGGCTTACAGATCATTTGGTAGATTTCTTATATTTTAATGGTGAGCATTTAGAATTATTTCATGGTGAGCATTTAGAATGATGATCTCAAGCACAAGACCAGTAAGACAACTCTTGCCTATTGGATCAGAACCTGCATAGTGCTTACAGAATTCTGGACTCTCCTCACACCTGTAACTGAAAGCTACCTCATTGACTCTTACTGAAAATCACATTTGTATATGGCTGGTCCATGTGAGGAGGAATTACACAAGTTTGTGGTTGTGACATTCACTGTCTGTGCTTGACTTTTCCGTAGTTCCCTCTCCTTCTGTCTGTAATTGTATAGTAGCAACCCTAGTGGATACAGACACCCCAAATTAGTGGTATAGTAAAAAAAATACATACGCCCTTCAACCAAAAAAAAACAGACAAAAAGATTCTGAATGCACACATTCCTCATGTGGTCTTGTCAAGACTTTGAGAATATGGCTCATGGATACAACAATGTATAACAGCTGAACCCGTAGTAAATCAAGGTTATCCCCTCATGACAATGTGACAGTGCTACTAGTGAGCAAGGGTCTCATATCAAAATAACTATTTTGATAAACATAACAAGGTCTGCCACATATTTAAGGTAATGTAAAATTACCATATGTATGACATATATACATAACATAAATAATTTTTAAACATTAAAACATTTTTAATCTATTCAACATCATCACAATAAACATTATTACAGGTCATTTGGATTTCCATGGAAATGTCTCCCTCTGTTGGTGATATACATCCTCACGCTTGCTCTTGCTGTTTTATGCTAGGTTAGGTCTATCAATTAAATAGGACATCCGTTATAATGCCTCAAGCAAACATATGATAAAAAAAACTTTGTATTGTAATTAAATTCTAACTCTTTTTGCATCACTGGCAAAACAGGACTACTGTATCTGATGAAAAGAGAAATAATGTGTCACTGGATCTGTATTTTTTAGTTTAGGAATATATATTACTGAGTTTGAAAGATTCAACAGTCAAATAGATTCAATAATTAAATAGAAAATAGAAATATATAGACACATACTGTACAATACAGACAGCAATATAGGCACATAATATACGAGAGAAAATACAATGCAATGTAGTGTGCAAGATACATATGGAAGGATAAGTATATGTGTTTGAGAAGTGGGTGAATGGCCCATGTGGGGATGACCCAACTTATTCGCTGTTTAGGAGAGTGATTTCTGTTTTGTGTCTGGTTGTTTTGGTGTGCAGGGATCTGTAGCGCCTGGCAGGTGGAAGGAGGTTAAAGAGAATGTGTGCAGGATGGGTAGACTCTTTAATGCTCTCTGCCTGCCTCTTGGTCCTTCTAGTAAACAAGGCCAGAGGGATCAGGGGCACCACCTGTACGAATTATGTGTTATCTGTGTTTTTGTCTTTGTAATAGCTACTTTAAATCTAACCGGTATTGAGGGGCAGTGTGTAAGAATACTGTAGGTCCCCAAAGTGGAAACAAGGAAACATTACGGATACTAACGTATCCTCGGTTCTCTGAGTGAGAAGCCAAAACGTACGAGTGGATGATGCCTATCATCTCCTGCTTTTCTGAAGTCATTTTAAACCAACCCTTTGAAAAAAGGGCAGTAAGCGCACTGACGCGCGCAGGCAACTACTTAGACAGCCCTGCGTGACGTCAGAAAGTCTATATATTGACTGCGCTTACGCTTCAGGTCCTCTTTGCCAAGCTCGCCAGCGTCGGCGATTGAGACCCGAAGCGTACGCTTCGGCTTCTCACGCAGAGAACCGAGGATACGTTAGTATCCGTAACGTTCTCTTTCATTTCGAAGCCGAAACGTACGAGTGGATCACTACAACCAAGCCTCAAGAGCCCTACACCAAGGAGCCCGAGGTGGGAAGATCCATGGGACCGCCGCCGGGACCAGAGAGAACACTCTCTGCTACACCCGGCCTGGTGACGTCCAATGCGTAAAAACGCGCAAAGGTGTTGCCTGAGGCCCACAAAGCGCTCAAACAGATATCCTTCATAGGGACGCCTTTCCAGAAGGCCCAAGAAGCCGCCACCCCACGCGTGGAGTGCGCCCTGACATGAACAGGCGGGGGAACACCCGCCGCCTCATATGCCAGACGTATGGCTTCCGTAAGCCAATGCGACATGCGTTAGGTAGACAAGGCCTGACCCTTGGCACGCTCGCCATGGCAGACGAACAACTGGTTCGTCTTCCTGATGCTCTGCGTACGCGTCAAATAGGCACGAAGCGCTCTGACCGGGCACAGAGTGACGGGCACAGAACCGCCCGTCTCAGGAAGGGCTGCGAGCTCAATGACCCTCGAACGAGGGTCAGTAGACAGCACTTTCGGGCGAGAAAAGGGATTTGGTCGCAGCGTTACCCGTGCGTCACCTTGCGTGAACTGAAGACAGTCAGGACTGACCGACAAGGCAGTCAGAACGCTGACACGCTTCACCGAGACCAGAGCGAGCAGAAGTGCAGTCTTAAGGGAAAGCATCTTAAGACTGGCACTCGACAGAGGGTCAAAGGGCGTAAGGGCCAGTCCGCGTAGGACAGTGGCCAGGTCCCAAGTAGGGACCGAAGGGGAGGAAGAGGGGCGAAGCCGCCTGACGCCCTTAATGAAGCGCGACGCAAGGGAGTGAGCGCCTGGGGAAACGGCAGCATAGCCAACATGGCATGCTGAGATAGCTGCGAGGTACACCTTCAAAGTAGAGGGTGTACGACCCTGATCAAACAGGTGTTGCAGAAACGCAAGCACCTCGCCAATAGGGCAGACTAGAGGATCACAGCCTCTGTCTCTGCACCACGTGCTGAAAACACGCCACTTCAGTGTATATAACGACCTAGTGGACGTAGCTCTAGCAGCCTGAACGGTCTCTATCACTGCGTCTGACAGGCCGCTCTCTAGGAGACGCGCCCGTTCAGGGGCCAAGCCGTCAGTCTCCACGCTTCTGGCTTGGGGTGCCACAGCGACCCGTGAGCCTGCGATAGGAGGTCTCTCCTCAGAGGGAGAGTCCACGGCTGGCCGTCTAACAGTGAGACCAGATCTGAGAACCAGCTCTGAGATGGCCAATTGGGGGCGATCAGAATCACCCTGTGAGCCCCCGCTCTGATCCTGGCCAACACCTGACGCATCAGAGGAAGGTGGGGAAAAGCGTAGAGCAGACCGCGCGGCCACGGGTGTGCCAGCGCGTCTGACCCTAGTGGCGCATCTCGTTCCAGCGAAAACCACGCTGGGCAATGAGCGTTCTCTCTCGAGGCAAAAAGATCGACTCGTGCCCGCCCGAAGCGAGACCAGAGGCTGTGCACCGCGGCTGGGCAGAGGCGCCAGTCGGTTGCACGCGGAACACCCCTGGAGAGGAGGTCCGCACCTGTGTTGCAAACACCTGGCAAGTGCGCCGCCCTGATAGACAGGAAGTGGCGGGAGGCCCAGGTGAGCAGCTTGTACGCCAGGCGAAACAGGTCCGGAGAGCGCGTGCCGCCCTGGCGATTGATATACGCCACAACAGTGGTGTTGTCTGTACGCAGAAGAACGTGTTCTCCTCTGAGAAGAGGGAGAAACTCCTTCAGAGCGCAGAAGACAGCCTGGAGGCTGTGCCCCATGTCCCCCTGGCGGGGCGCCCCAGCCGGTCTTGGATGCATCGGTGGTCACCGTCATGCGTCTGGCTATAGCGCCCAAGGCGCCGCCTCTGGAGAAGGAGGACGGCCTGCGCCAATGCGCGAGGGCTAGCCACATGCGTCTGGACACTAAGATCCGACGGGCGGGGTTCGACCTGGAGGATACACCTAGTTCCGCTAAGGCGAGCTGCAGCGGGCGTAAGTGTAAGAGGCCGAGTGGGACAGCGCCGCCTGCGGCGCATAGGAGGCCCGTCAGTCTGAGACACAGCCTGGCCGAAACGCAGGCACCTAGTCTGAAGTGGCGTAGACACGCCCTGACGTCCTGAAGCCTCTTCGGTGTGAGCGTCGCTCTCATTGAGCGTGAGTTCAGCCTCACGCCCAAGAACTTGACCTCCTGAGAGGGAGAGAGCATGCACTTGCTTAGGTTCACTAAGAAACCCAGACTGTGCAGGTGACGCAAGACCATGTGAGTCTGTGACGTTAGGAGCTGTCTGAAACCTGCCAGCAGCATCCAGTCGTCCAAGTAATTGAGGAGTCTGATCCCCTGAGCGCGTAGCGGAGCGATCGCCGCCTCCACGCACTTGGTGAAGCACCGAGGTGCTAGAGATAGACCGAAGGGGAGGGCTGCGTACTCGTACGCCCTGCCCTCGAAGGCGAAGCGTAGAAAACGACTGTGCCTTGGGACTATGCCTATGTGAAAATAGGCGTCCTGAAGGTCTATGGTGACCATGTAGTCCCCCTGGCGGACTGACTCCGCCACCATGCGCCCCGTGAGCATGCGAAAGGTGAGAGGTTTGAGCGAAGCATTGAGCACTCTGAGGTGTAGAATAGGGCGAAAAGCGCCCGACTTCTTGGGCACCAGGAAGTACGTACTGTAGCAACCTGCGCGTGACGCCAGCGTCGGATCTACGCGCTGAATAGCGCCCTTTCTCAGGAGATCGCAAAGCTCTTGTCTGAGAGCAGGGGCCCTGGAGGGGGGCACCACTGACTCCATGACACCTCTGAAGGGCGGGGGTGGCCACCTGAACTGCAGTTGATAGCCCTTCAACACTGTTGACAGGACCCAACGTGACGTTGTGCACATCGCCCAATTCTGCCGGAGCAGAGCGGCGGCATGAGGAGGCAGCAAGGACAAACGAAGTGCTATGCTGCCTCCGAGTGGCACTAGGGGGGCCGAGGTCAAAGACTGAGGCTGTTCGCGAAGCTGAAGAGCGTCCGACTGACAGACCAGAGACCCGACGGAGTGCGGGGGCTGAGGGCCAGTTAGCCGTGTGTGAGACCGCTGGGCGCTCACGCGTGACTGAAAGGCCGTGCGCATTACTCGCGACGCCCGGTGGGGCGGCCGACTCAGCGCGCACGTCAGCGAAATCCGATGTCGGTGAACTGCGCGCTTCACCTGCGACACCCTGTAGGGCGGCTGACCTGGAGCGCACGTCAGCGACGTTGGTGGTCGATGAGCCGCGCACTGCACCTGCGACGCCCCGTGGGGCAGCCGACTCGGAGTGCGTGTTGGCGACGACCTCGAAGAGGAGGGAGAAGCTACCCGTCTGGCCAAGGGCAGACGTGTCAGACTGAGCAGACAGTTCTGCGCGTATCTGGGCGATGAATCGACCGACAGAAGTGGCGAGAGAGGACGGGGAGGACTTCTCGACTGTGAACGACTCCGAAGCGTCGCATGCCCACTGCTCGGAGGCGAGGGGGACAGAGAACGTGGAGGTCGCGACACTAGCAGAGGCCTCGGTGCCACCTGGGCGCCGTCGAGGCGTGTCAAGACGCGGGGCGCATAGCGCGGGGCGTGTGTCAGCTGAACGCGCGCCGGAGACCGCACCGGCGCCCCAGTGCGCGATAGCGCTGATCGTGAACGACTCTGAGGCGTCGCATGCCCACTGCTCAGAGGCGAGGGGGACAGAGGACGCGGAGATCGTGGCACTAGCAGAGGCCTCGGCGCCACGTGGGCGCCGTCTAGGCGTGTCAAGACGCGGGGCGCAAAGCGCGGGGCGTGTGTCAGCTGAACGCGCGCCGGAGACCGCACCGGCGCCCCAGTGCGCGATAGCGCTGATCGTGAACGACTCTGAGGCGTCGCATGCCCACTGCTCAGAGGCGAGGGGGACAGAGGACGCGGAGATCGTGGCACTAGCAGAGGCCTCGGCGCCACGTGGGCGCCGTCTAGGCGTGTCAAGACGCGGGGCGCAAAGCGCGGGGCGTGTGTCAGCTGAACGCGCGCCGGAGACCGCACCGGCGCCCCAGTGCGCGATAGCGCTGATCGTGAACGACTCTGAGGCGTCGCATGCCCACTGCTCAGAGGCGAGGGGGACAGAGGACGCGGAGATCGTGGCACTAGCAGAGGCCTCGGCGCCACGTGGGCGCCGTCTAGGCGTGTCAAGACGCGGGGCGCAAAGCGCGGGGCGTGTGTCAGCTGAACGCGCGCCGGAGACCGCACCGGCGCCCCAGTGCGCGATAGCGCTGATCGTGAACGACTCTGAGGCGTCGCATGCCCACTGCTCAGAGGCGAGGGGGACAGAGGACGCGGAGATCGTGGCACTAGCAGAGGCCTCGGCGCCACGTGGGCGCCGTCTAGGCGTGTCAAGACGCGGGGCGCAAAGCGCGGGGCGTGTGTCAGCTGAACGCGCGCCGGAGACCGCACCGGCGCCCCAGTGCGCGATAGCGCTGATCGTGAACGACTCTGAGGCGTCGCATGCCCACTGCTCAGAGGCGAGGGGGACAGAGGACGCGGAGATCGTGGCACTAGCAGAGGCCTCGGCGCCACGTGGGCGCCGTCTAGGCGTGTCAAGACGCGGGGCGCAAAGCGCGGGGCGTGTGTCAGCTGAACGCGCGCCGGAGACCGCACCGGCGCCCCAGTGCGCGATAGCGCTGATCGTGAACGACTCTGAGGCGTCGCATGCCCACTGCTCAGAGGCGAGGGGGACAGAGGACGCGGAGATCGTGGCACTAGCAGAGGCCTCGGCGCCACGTGGGCGCCGTCTAGGCGTGTCAAGACGCGGGGCGCAAAGCGCGGGGCGTGTGTCAGCTGAACGCGCGCCGGAGACCGCACCGGCGCCCCAGTGCGCGATAGCGCTGATCGTGAACGACTCTGAGGCGTCGCATGCCCACTGCTCAGAGGCGAGGGGGACAGAGGACGCGGAGATCGTGGCACTAGCAGAGGCCTCGGCGCCACGTGGGCGCCGTCTAGGCGTGTCAAGACGCGGGGCGCAAAGCGCGGGGCGTGTGTCAGCTGAACGCGCGCCGGAGACCGCACCGGCGCCCCAGTGCGCGATAGCGCTGATCGTGAACGACTCTGAGGCGTCGCATGCCCACTGCTCAGAGGCGAGGGGGACAGAGGACGCGGAGATCGTGGCACTAGCAGAGGCCTCGGCGCCACGTGGGCGCCGTCTAGGCGTGTCAAGACGCGGGGCGCAAAGCGCGGGGCGTGTGTCAGCTGAACGCGCGCCGGAGACCGCACCGGCGCCCCAGTGCGCGATAGCGCTGATCGTGAACGACTCTGAGGCGTCGCATGCCCACTGCTCAGAGGCGAGGGGGACAGAGGACGCGGAGATCGTGGCACTAGCAGAGGCCTCGGCGCCACGTGGGCGCCGTCTAGGCGTGTCAAGACGCGGGGCGCAAAGCGCGGGGCGTGTGTCAGCTGAACGCGCGCCGGAGACCGCACCGGCGCCCCAGTGCGCGATAGCGCTGATCGTGAACGACTCTGAGGCGTCGCATGCCCACTGCTCAGAGGCGAGGGGGACAGAGGACGCGGAGATCGTGGCACTAGCAGAGGCCTCGGCGCCACGTGGGCGCCGTCTAGGCGTGTCAAGACGCGGGGCGCAAAGCGCGGGGCGTGTGTCAGCTGAACGCGCGCCGGAGACCGCACCGGCGCCCCAGTGCGCGATAGCGCTGATCGTGAACGACTCTGAGGCGTCGCATGCCCACTGCTCAGAGGCGAGGGGGACAGAGGACGCGGAGATCGTGGCACTAGCAGAGGCCTCGGCGCCACGTGGGCGCCGTCTAGGCGTGTCAAGACGCGGGGCGCAAAGCGCGGGGCGTGTGTCAGCTGAACGCGCGCCGGAGACCGCACCGGCGCCCCAGTGCGCGATAGCGCTGACAGAACAGAGAGCGTCCTCCGGCCTGGGCTCATTGTGAAACATTGCCCCAGAGGGGCGGTAGCGTGTGTGCGGAGTGCTTGTGAACAAGGCAAACTCAGCACCCCGTAAGGGGGTGAGATCAGAGAGGACCGCCGAAGCGGGGGGGAACGCTCCGAGCTGGGGACTGCACACAGAGGCGTAGCAGTCAATGGATGGCGATCGCATGACATGCTCTGCCGCGCACACGCGATCGCATCAGGATCGCTGTGGCCACTTACGCCGCTCCCGGCTAGCCGGACGGTTGGCGGGAGCTGGGCGCCCGTGTGAGCGGGAGCGTTGCCAAGTAGGTTGCGACCCAGTAGCCGGCTGTGGCGCGGCTTTGGGCGCGTCCGCCTTCTTCTTCTGTTGCGTCCGTTGAGACGTACGAGCACGTGTCTGAGGAGCAGCGGAAGCGGTCGAGTGAGGCAGAGCACGCTTAGGAAGCACGGGTTGCAGGGCCTGAGCCGCTGACTTTGTCTTCTCTAAGCTTCTCGATACCTGTCAAGGACGATGAAAGAGCCAAGGGAGCGCCCGTCGGCTTTAATTTCCGCCCGGATAGCCAGCGAAGTGAGAGCGGTGATTCTGCGCAGCTGATGGACGGTTAGGTCCGAGTGCTGCGCAGTCAGATCTGCCACCAGTTCCTCAGCCAAAGAGGAGAGGAGAAAGGCGGTATTCATCGCCCTTATCCCCTGGCCTGTACAGATGAAGGCCTTGGAGGCGAGCCTCTCCGTGCGTTGACACGGCTTGGAGGGGAGCTCGGGAGGCGATGTCCAGGTGGTGGCAGAGGCTGGTGCTAAACAGCCAGCAACCGCATCTTCAACGCGAGGAAGCTGTAAGAGGCCAATGGCGCCCGCACCGTCCATCGCGTAGAACGCCGCGTGTCCCTGGATAGGGGCAATGGCGGCGTAGGGAGCCTCCCAGGAGCCCTGCGCGTCAGCCACAACCGTGGGGTGAGCAGGGAGAGGGAGAGCGTCCGGAGAGGGAAGCGCGCCGGAAAAGGGGTCGAAACGCCCTTCCGGATAGCGCTGAGGCGGAGGCAGGCCTAGCCTGCTAGCCGCCTGTGTAGCCAACGAAGCTAGCTCAGAAGCTAACTGGGCGGCGTGGGTCTTCACTATCGGTGGCATATCTTCAACAGTAGCGCCTTGAGCGGAGAGGAAGGAGGACAACTCCTCCTCATCCACGGCCTCGATAACTGGTTCGTCATCGTCGTCGCCCTGAGGCGGCGTGGTAGCCGCGCGGGCAAATGCAGCGCCGATGGAGCTAGCAGGGCTAGCCTGGTGGGCCGCGGTTAGCTGGCTAGCTGGTAGCAAGCTAGCCGCTGAGAAGCTAACCGACGGCTGAGTAGCCACTGAAGACCGATCGATAAGCCCAACCGGGTGCAGGGACGCCGGGGAAACATCGATAGACTGGCGGGTAACGAGAGCACTAGTGCCAGCGGGGGAAGAGCCCGCCCCTGTAACACCAGTGGAACCCACGAAGAATGCCGCTCTGTTGGCGATAGCCATAGGGGAGAGGCGTTCGCAAGCCGAGCAAAGATCTGGCCGCGAAAAGGCGAGCATAGCATGCTCGCTCCCCATGCAGATAAAACAGATAGCATGGCAGATCGCCATCGGACGGTCACAATCGTTGCACAGACGAGTAGCCATCTTGCGTCTCGGGGTACCAGAAGTCAGGGACCGGCGTGAGCACTTTGAGCAAGATGGAATCCCTCGGAGAGCTTTGAAAAAAGCTTTTGTGGTGGGCTTTCAAAAAAGCCGTTGGGTTTTAGAAATATTTGCAAGAGCAAACGAAAAGACGACTCAGAAACACACGCAGTAAGCGAGGTGAAAGAGGCAAAGAGGACCTGAAGCGTAAGCGCAGTCAATATATAGACTTTCTGACGTCACGCAGGGCTGTCTAAGTAGTTGCCTGCGCGCGTCAGTGCGCTTACTGCCCTTTTTTCAAAGGGTTGGTTTAAAATGACTTCAGAAAAGCAGGAGATGATAGGCATCATCCACTCGTACGTTTCGGCTTCGAAACGAAAGAGAACCCTATGTACGACCGAACTCAATCACGAGTTTACAAATATTTATTTTTAGCACAACTATAGACCTAATTTAGACTTTTATTTTATGGATAAGGTTGTTTTGATGGCTTCCTTACTCCATGGGGTCCACAGAAGCCTATCTAGTGTTGGTGCACGTTTCTTAGGACTAGAACATATCAACATATCAAATATATATCCTCGCTACCTTGTCTCACAATTAAAAGTCAAAATGATATTAGATATTAGATTAGGCGTTGCTATGGTGATGGCGCTGTACGATGGCTGCCGTTGACCGTACCTCCACTTTATTTTTCACCCTTTCTGGGCTTTTTTACGTTTTTCTTTTTCATTTCTAACACTGTGCTGTAGCCTACAAGTAGCCTTGAATATGGTTGTCACTTCTGTTTAGTTTTCGGCAAAGTCTCTGTGAGTTTGGAGGAGCTTATTGGTTTGGACATTTTTTGTGAAGTGAATATACTTTAAATGATGCATTCCGACCGACCGTCATTTTCACTGTCTACTCTACCGTCTTTATCTGCGGAGCTTGGAGGAGGTCGAGCAGGGACCCGTTGTGAGAGTTGGATGTGGAGGGCTGCGGGGGTTGCCTGTGGAGTGGAGGACGGCTCACAGGGGGGCCGTGTTTGGAGGAGGACGGCGCTGCCTGCGTGTCGGCTGCTATCCTGTGATCTCCGACGCAATGTTGGTCATCCCCTATACTTGATGTCACTCCTGCGTCCCGACTTCAGCCACAAATCCACGACCTCAAAACATCTCTTCTACATGGATCCTGAATCCTATGGACTATTCATGTACAGTAGCTACTAATGGCAATGGCTAATTATTATTATTATTATTACTATTATTTTTTTTATTTTTTATTTTTCTTCTTTCCCTTTATCCATCTTTTCTCTTCAATGCAATTTCACTACATGGTTTTACGTTAGTAACTCAATGTATGTGACAAATAAACTCCTTGATATGTTAAAGACCTCACTACCCTACAAAGCCACTTAGTCCCTAGAATACTGGTCCCCTGTAATCCTGAGAATATCAAAATCTACAATGGCAGGATGAGCTTTTTGTTTTGTGCGCCCCTCTTGTGGAATAAGCAGTTGTGTGGGCTTGCCATACACCATACCTTAGTTATGCTTAAAGGTCTCATTCCATCGTATTTTCATTAATTTTGTGGTGGTCTCTTGTCTAAAATAATGTCATGAGAGTTGGTTTCGACAAAAATATGCTGTGGTTGTCTTGTTTCAAGCTATTTTAGTTAGGTGAAAACGAGTGCAGGGATAGTGCGAGAGGATTCTTATTAATGATATGTATGACATCGCCTCTGATTGGCTAACAGCACTGTGATGCTCCCTCTAGTGGGTCTGTCTGCAGGCAGCCTAATAATGTTTTCTTGAGGGCGGGCTAACTGCATAGCTAATGTTCAAAGTGACATACACTTGCACGGCTTTTCCGATTCGCTCGTTTTTCCCGGCTGTTTTCTATCACAGGCGAATACAGACTACAGGGGTAGGAGAGCATTTTGAAGTTGAGCATGCAAGTGCAACTTGGGCTGACCTATGGTAATGTAAAAAAAATCAAGTATTAAAGCCTCTATGTGTAGGATCGTATCAGAATTCCCCATCTATCGGCGAAGTGGTATACTGCATACGTTTGAATAAAATGTATTAGCCCTCCCCTTCCCACAATCCTAATTTCTTGCTACGGAGGCCGAACGCTCGCTCGCTCGCTCTTATCTCAGTTTCTGCTACTCAGTCTCTGAGCGGAAACACGAAAGGCGGAGCTGAATATACAATACTGCTCTCCCCTACAAGAACCCGTACTTTTGAAAATGGCGGCGCAAAATGGATATTCTTCTTTGATCCCCAGCCATAACTATATATAAATGGAAATTACCAAGTTTACTGGAACACTACAATTTATTCATGGAGGTAATTACCATCGTTTTACATTATATTTTTAAAATAAAAAATATATTTTTAATAAAAGACGAAGATAAATAGAAGATAAATCCTACACATAGAGGCTTTAAACTGTTTATTTTGGAAGGAGACCCTAAACATTGCCAATACATTATATGTATACATTAATATTAAAATGGCTTTCGGTCATTTATTCATAATATAGAGTGAAAATACAATTCTGTGGGTGCAATACAAGTTGTCCATATAATGAATGCATGATTACAGACACAGACATGGATAGAACATGAACCTGTTGAATTTCTTTTTAAAAGAGGGTCTGCATTTCTTTCTCAGTACGAATAAATTCTTTCTCATCTTATATTAGAATATTGTTGGAAATTTGTTAGATTTGAATAAGACTTCATACACACATAGTTCTTCTAAATCCATTATAAAGAAGATGATTCTACCATATTCCTGTTGGGGGGGGGTCTGTGGGGTTCTACTTGTAACTTCACATGTGCAGACATCATATCCACCAAACATACATCTAGAACAATGGCCTGCCTGCAATAAAAGGCCTGTCTAAAATAAATACAGCTAAATGCAGCCAAAATAAATACAGGGCCTTTTTAAAAAGCATACAGGGAGCAACTGGAAGCAGTTGATCCATGACTGGATTTGCTGTGGAGGATCACAGATCTTTAGAAAAAAAAAAGTCTTACCTCTGGTTTATTTGTATTCATTGGACCTTGTAAGCATAGACATAAAGGTAGAAGTAAATATCTGCACTTGTTCTGTTAAATGAAATTGATAATTTTACATTACGAATTAAATCCTTAAATGCCCACTATGCAACATTTTTCATTTAATTAATCCGTTTCATAATGTTTAGGATGCTAAAATTAGTCATTACACGGCGAACGAACGGTGTAGAATATGCCACCGTGGCCAATAGCGGTAGATACAGCACTTGCAATGTTCAGCAGCGTGGTCCGCCTCCAATAGAATGCAGTGCAATACAATGCAATACATCGGTCTTTAGAGGGAGCTCGTGAGAGAGAAAAACAGAGCATTGCTTAGCCCCTCTTTAAAGATGACATAAAACAATAAATTAAGTCATCTTACAGTAATTGGTTCCCACTGTAAAATATCCTGAAACACTACTAATGTCAAGGTAAGTGGGTTATTAATAATTGAATATTAAATTTTATATGAATAGCACCATTTTTTAATACTATGGAACAAGACGTTGAAATAATCTATGGGCTGGTTGCCTTTAACACTGTATTAAAAAAATGGACAAGCGGAGGCTCTCAACACCTTTAAGTTTACACTTAAGACTTTTCTTATTTACAACCCCCTTTAGTTAGGGATGGTCAGTGTTGGGAAAGTTACTTTGGAAATGTAATGTGTTACAGTTACAAGTTACTCTATCTAAAATGTAATAGTAGTGTAACTATTTTGATTACTTTAAAAAAGTAATGTAACTAATTACATTTGATTACTTTTTAATTACTTTCCCACATTTTGAATGAATTTTGTCAGCTTTCAATCATTTCCAGTTTTTAAAACCATGGATTACCCTTTAAGTATTAATCAACACTACAAGATCCCTACAAACTCCTTAGACTTCAGTGCATTAACTAGAAGTTGTCTAATTTGTGTGATTGCTAGCTCATTTTTACTTTCTGCAATGGGAGTGAGAAAGGGGTGATATTAATGTGTGCCAATGTATGATGTGGCCCTTGCGGTAACACAGTTAAAATGTGACTCTTGGTCTCTGACTGGTTGACCATCCCTGGGCATCCCTGAACACTGAGTTTCTATCTGACATTGCAAGTGCAGACTGCTTCGTAAAGTGGGTGGAGTTGCCTATTCAAACATGACGACAAATGTTTCACTGCAGAAGATATGTAACTTGAAATGTAATCCTGAATATTTCCTCAATGTAACTGTAATTTAATTACACAGTTTTTCAATGTAACTGTAACTGATTACTGTTACTTTTATTTTGTAATTAAATTACGTAATTTTGTTACATGTAACTAGTTACTCCCCAACACTGGGGATGGTGCACAGCAAACCACCACTGCCTCTGTTGTTACCTCCTTTTTAAAGCTTGGTGGCCACTGACCATCACTGCAATGGTCTGACACTAACTCCAAATGGCCTGCAACCAAATCCACAGGCGGCCCCTGACAAAATTGCCCCAGCTTCTTGTTGGCCCTGCAACTGTCCCTTTCGCTACAGTATGGACATGAACATGGACATGAACCCCCAAACGTTCCCCTGTGATTTATCTCACCCTTGGACTCTAGCATCATGTCAGACTGCTACTACTGCCCGTGACTTTTGACAATCTATGGCTTGACTGCTCTTAATGATTAGGGACTATATATGAATTGATTTACAGTAATGCACTGTATGTGAGCGCAATACAATCCTTACGAGTGGCAAGGATTTTGGGAAAAAAGGATGAGTTGACAGATAATATTGATGTTACACTCTATGTGCCATGTGCACTCTACAGTGCCATTTTTCTATGGAAAATGTTTTCACAAGGATCTGCTTGGATTGAAGAACCACACTACCAGTGAGATTTCATGCACCAAAAAATGTGTCAATGTGTTGTTGATATAACTGCATAAGAACAATGCAACACACAATGAACGTCCTTGCATAATACACAATACAACAGCAATGCATCACAAAGAACATTATTTATAAGTGCCACCTACTGGTAATATAGGTACAACAAAAATGTATCACTTATTATGGACATGTCAAGTACACAGATTTGAGAGATTCTACAGTAGAGTGTATGCACCAAAGAAAGTCTGCATGATTTGACAATATAAAGCCTCCACTGTCATATTTTTAATTACATTGGGCTGAAATTCATTAAAATTGTTTTAAAAGCCTTTGTTTCCTAATGGAATGTTGTTATTGTCGGTAATGCAATGTTTTTTATTACACATATTCAATTCAATTAATTTTATATCTTTAAAATGGAGTGCGGAATGAACGTGCAGTTTGTCCAGATATTAATATTCACTTAAAGGAGATTGGTCCAACAGTGAGAGCCCTTTCATAGGAGATGGAGCGAGACGTCCTGGTTAAACACTCCTGACAAAACATAAGACATTATTTACAGTCTGTCACAGATCACAGTCACCGAAAATCAGCCAGAAAGAACACATGTTGTGTGTACACTTCTGAATATAGCATTATATATAAACACTAAATAACACTATGGATCTTACAACTAATAACAGTAAAAATTGCTTAGGATATCAAACAATGAAGGTTAATCTCAATCTCTTGAAAACAATATGTCAATATAACCTTAGTTAATCATCAGCAACATTGAACAGGTTAGCATGCTTGTATACTTTAACACTATTAATTACTGTGAATAAATAGCATGTAATGGTGAGGAAGTGTGGACTCACGGTGGAACAAGAAGAGACAGTCTTATCACACAAGCTGAGGCTGCAGTGTACAAATGTATTTGTATAGTTGCCCTGGTAGAGAAAGAGCAGTGCAGAGAAGTGTGCCTCAAGTGAGGTGCCACTCTCTAACACTGTCACACGCCGGGGATCACTGATACACCTACAATGATATACGCACAATAATTATTAATTTAATTCAACTGTAAATTCATCTGCCAACTTACTTCAGGGCAAGTAAAATCTCCCTATTTTCAGCAGTAGAAAACATTTAGGGCCCAGAGCATTATGATTTATGGACTTGAGATTTGAAAGTCAGATAGACCAGGAAAAAATGAGTAGACACATACATGTACACACACATATACATACATTTATAGCATGAATACACTCTAAGAATATTCGGTAACACTTTATTTGAAGGGGTCTACATAAGGGTGACATGAGCCTGTCACAAACATGACATGACACATATCATAATCATTAATGACACCGAATTACACTTAATGATAACAGTCATGAACATGAATGAAGGTTCATTAATGGTCATGATACATGTTATGTCATGTTTATAATATACTTATGACACCCTTATGTAGACGCCTTCAAATAAAGTGTTACCGAATATTCTGTCAGCATTCAAGGATTCAAGGAATTTTACTGTCACATACTTTAAAGGATGTAAAAATATAGTGAAATTACGGGTGTTGTCTGTCTATAGTGCATAAAAAAAGAGAGAGGGATGTAAAATGAGAAAAAATAATGCAATAGATGCTTGTGTTTTTAGCTTGTGTTTCATTTTCCTTGGCTATCAGGTCAACAAAAAAAATGGTTGGCAAAAAAGTGTCCCCTTTCTACCTGGGCAAACCAACAGGTCAGTTAACTAACACGTGTTATAACACACCTGTTCTTGATGAAAAAGTGTCTAACAGGATCATCTGGTGTGGGGTTACTGGTGGTGTAGCAGTCGTCCAGTATAACCACCAAACTTTCTCCTGTTATGCCCTCCGTGTGAATTCCCAAGTTCAGAGCAGAGCCTACCGGCAGTGTAACTGAACCCTCAGGGTATGGCTTGGTGAAGGTGGCATTATGATACAAAGACATGATAGCCCGGGCTTCAGGACCAAAGCCCACTACCCCCATCTCTTGCATTCTATAGGCAGATGGATAGGAATGCATTTACATTTAAAATGCCAGTGGCAGTGACAGGTGTAATTTCATTTGCTAAAACACAAAATAAAAAAGACTGTGCTTACATGTTATGTAATACATGCAATGTGTATTATTGGCATTTATATTCTGGCACAAAACTTGTAATGGTTCAATCGGTCATATAGGAGCAAAACAACATTAATCAAAGGAGTTTTAAGGTAGTACTGAGTTATCTTTAGGAAACCTTAGATGACATTGATGATCAGGCATGCTAGTACAAATTATATACTTTTTGTCTGTTACAAATGCAAAAACAAACATGTACGCTGAGGTGGACTTACGAGAGGTAAGGTTTAACAACAACATCTAATTCTGTTTGTATGTCCAGAGGATACACACAGGAAAATGGGAAGCCCACTGGTAATGAAAAGGAAGTGTTTTTCATAGCTGGGTAAACAAACAGTGTATTGGAGAGGACAGCATGCGTGTTGTTGGTCTGCACAAGAGAAAGATAAGAGATAAACTGCACAAACTTCAAATGAATGTGTTGAAAATAATAATGTCAGGCAGGCTATTGTTCCTACCCTTATGACATTCCCGCAGACACCATTTCGTCTCTGTACTCGGTACCACACTGTCCCATTGGACTCCAGATGCATATTACACTGTGGGTCAGCCATATGACCAGACAGGGAGTCTAAGTCTGCGGTTGAATGGAGTGTTTGGGGAATACCCATTTGCATGTAATCGCCAGCACACACAATCTTAGGAACAGGAATGATAGGTGGTTCTGAAAAGGAAAAAAAAAACACCTGAACAGAGTGATATGTTTAGATGGATGCATCTTAAAGAGAAAGAAGTGACCCTTCGACCTTCTTCTTCCTGTAAGGATTTCTCATTTCCTCATTTCTCTCTCCCGTATGCATGCACACAGAGATACACACTGCCTCTTCTCATTTTCTATACATATATTTTTTATTCTGAGATGGTGATTACAAGATATACAACCATTTCTCCCTTTGAAAAGCTAAGACAAATTGACTTTATTTGTGATGTTTCATTGTTCATTAATAGTTAAATAGAGGTTTTGAGCAGAACAATTATGTGGGTTAAAAAAAAAAACGTTTTGATCAGGAATTAAAGTCATCTCCTTGGTCATTTATTTCAGGTCTTTCTTATTGTTTAACACACTGTTGATTAGCTTTAAAACACAAAAGTTTTATCCTATTACTCGTTTAATAGATGCAGCTTGCAGAGACACAACCTGCAGTGTTGCTCCTAGCTGATGTGAGCTGTGTAATATCAGAGCATTAATAACAGGAGAGGCACCGAAATCCTTCGAAAGTCATTTGTTCTGGTTACTGTTATGTTGCCGACAGTTCTGTATTAATACTGCATTTTAACGTGTGAGTATCTTACCTTTGCAAATTACACCAGCATCCTCATTGTGACCACAATTATGGACTTCGAATCCCAGGTTTTGGCAGCGTTGTAAAGTAGGCTCATCGCCCGTGCACACAACGTTATCCAACCAAATGGGTCCACTTCCAGCACCAAAGTGAGCATCTGTGGTTGCTTCCAGGGCTTGGCCACAGCCAAGTTGTCGACAAACCACCTCTGCGTTTTTCAGTGACCAGTCATCATCACACACTGTGCCCCAACGCCCACTGTGGAGCAACTCCACCCTACCCTGGCATTTGTTTGCTCCATTGACCAGCCTAATAGGGACTGTTGGGAGAAAATGGGAATAGATTAAGAGGTTTCTTGATGACTTAATGGAGGAGTGCTTACTTGAGTTCATGCTCTCACCAGGAAATTAGTTCTAATATCTATAGACATTGAGTACACAAATGTAACTGTTTAGGATGTAGCCTACAGTTTAAAAGTAGTGTTATGAAACCAAGCTACCCAGAAAGACTGCATCTACTGCTGCAAACAGCAGAAACACAGCTGGTGTTCAGGCCTAAACTGACCTAGAGTCTTGTCATGAACAGGTTAGATAAATGGCCTCAAAAAAGAACACACTTTTGGCCTCATCATAGAAAAGTACTGGCCGTCTGTATTTGAAGTCCTAAATAAAGTAAAGAACATCAACGGAATTTGAGCAAAACAGCTAGCCGAACCAACAGCCAAAGGAACCAGTAAAAATAACCTTTTAAAGACCATGACATCCTTTTAAAACATTCCAACCCTTTTTCCAAACCAACTTGTCCAAGCCCAACTTGGTCATGCCCTAATACAGGACCTATCTGTAGATGCCTTTGGCTGATGACCCTTAGTCTCAAAGATGGAGGTGGTGGAAAGAAGCATACTGATTTTTCTTAGACATTATGAAATGCTATGAGAAAGTACAATATAAGTGATATGACATTTATTTTAATTGTTATTATAAAAGCCCAAACAATACTGGCTAACAACACAAAACAAACTGTAAGTTTTAGAGTGAAAATCAAGACTAGAATGGGCTAGAACATAGTTCTGCACTTCCATTTAATATGAGAAAAATATTATCTCACTGAATATCATCTCTACTGAACAAAGTGAATTCTCAACTCTACTTTCAACTCAAATATAAAATCAGGTGTGCTCTAACATCAACAATTTGTAACATTAAATCAGCCTTTCTTTGCTGAAGCAGAAGCTGTTGAAGCATGTTTTGCAGGGCAAACATCTGATTTAATCAATTTTTTGTGAGAACATGTTAAAAGCAACAACGCCTTAATCACATGCCTTAAACACACCGGTAGTCATACCCCTGAACTACTTCCCACAACAGACCTAACAGGATTTAACATTTCATCATTCAACATTTCATTCATGCGTCTCATCTTCAATCAGCCGAAGAGGACGCATGTCACCCCTCTGCTAATCGAGCTCCACTGGTTACCTCTGGCGGCTCGCATCAAATTCAAATCACTGCTTAGAGGATCTGCCCCTTTTTATCTAAGCGCTCTCATAAAGGCTCAGGCTACCCCCAGACAACTCCGGACCTCCAAGGACTGTCGACTGGCAGTCCCGGCACCTCGCCCAAGGCAATCCAGACTCTTCTCATGTGTCGTCCCACGCTGGTGGAATGACCTACCAAAAACAATCAGAACAGGGCCATCTCTGGAGGCCTTCAAAAAGCTCTTAAAGACCCAGCTATTCAGAGAACATCTTCTATCTTAGCACTAAAATGAACTGAAGCACTATCCCCTAGCACTATGCTCCTTAAGGTTTCTGCTATGTAGCTTGATTGTCATCCTCGTTTTTGTAAGTCGCTTTGGATAAAAGCGTCTGCTAAATGCATAAATGTAATGTAAATGTAATCTAATTTTATCTAAAATATCTCACTTTCAGCTTCACACTTCCAGTGGATCTTGTCCTCACTGACACAGTTTTCTCCTTCTTTACATGTTCCACACACCTTGGTGTTCACATCTATTAAAAAAGAGATCAGGTCACCATTAAGGAAGTAATTTCAAGTAACACGTAACGGCTCATGCACTGAGAGGCTGATGCGATGTTACCTGCTCCATAGGCTAGGAAGCATAGTGGTGGCTTAACAAACTTGTAGACATAATAGTTTCCAGGGCAGGCTTTGACGTGGATGGGAAACTCAAAATTACAGCAGCCCTGTGTCCAGCTACCACACACATTGCCTTGCACTATGCCATCTGACACCACTGGAGGTGGACTTTTGAGCCAGAGTGGAGCTTGTGTGCCACACGTCCAAGGCGCCAGGCAGTGCTCTGCAATCTGCACACTCTCTCCACCCAAGAACATACGGTACCAGCCCTGCCAGTTCACACTCATGTCACACTTTGCATTTGTGCTGGTACGATGGTCGGTGGCGCGCCAAGCATCATCTAGGACCGTATAGTGATGACAAGGGTCAAGACAGCGAGGGGCACCATCTATGACCAAACAGTCCTGGCCCAAATTACAGACCATGCTGCCGCAGCTGAATTGGGCAGAGCGCAGGCTGGAGAGCGGATTGTAGTTGACTGGTGGCAGCAGGCAGTTAAAGGACCCAGCTGTGTTCTCGCAGACAAGTGGGGCCAAACAGGGCTGAATGGCTGCCGCACACTCATCTACATCTACACAACCAAGCTCAGGGGACCAGTGGTAGCCCTCGCTGCAGCATGGGGAGTGAGCAGCACCACACAGCGTGCCATTGTAGCAGGCAAGACCATTGCCAATGAAATCATTGGCACAGGTACAAGTAACTCTGGAGTTTTCTGTGGAACAGCCAGCATGCTCATGGCATGCCTCACAACTGGTGACCTCTGAACCTGGGAATGCACACAAAATAGATACAACGTGTCTATTATATCTGTAACAAACGGTATCAGGAGAGACACATTGTAGGGAGCTATGCTGAGAGGTATCTGAGACCTAGAGTACACCAGAAAATACTTTGACAATAAATAGTCATGCCAATGTCAAGATCAAATATGAACATGAGCTAATGTCTAAAGACAGGCAATCATTTTTTAATCATGTGACCATCAGCTGAACCTAAAAAAAGGCAAAAGCTGAAAATATATTTAAAAATATGATTCTTACGTAAATTATTCGTATTATTCATTACCTGTGGATTCAGTGCTGATGGCAATTTTCAGCATGAGTAGAAACACACACAGACACCTTGTTCCAGTCATTACTTAAACATCAATGAGTAACAAACCTGTTTCAAAAATACATCTATTCAGAAAACATTCATTTAAAATTTTCTCCAATAGCACTGTGATTCTCTTGACTTACCAGATATGCAGTTGCACGGTGTGACTGGTATCTTGCTGAATTTATACATTTTGTCATGTGTAAGGTGAGGTTCAAATAACAATACCCTAACAGGAGTGGCTGATTAACAGTTATTTAAACTGCGATTTGAAAGGATACAAAGTTCTCTAAACTAAAGAAAAAAGTTATTCCCTGTGTAAATATGCACAATGCATTTCAGCCAAGAGAACTTGAATGGTTTCAATTGAACCTCACACAATGCAAGTCAATCTCTCTGGACATGATGATATCACAAGACAAATTAAATGATATCACAAGGATCACAAGACAAAAGAAATAAAAGAAATTATGTAAACTAGGATTGGCATGGCACTAACCTTTAGTCAACAATTACACTCATTTTATATGACATTGGATAAATTGATTAGTTTTAGAAACCTTTTGCTAGACATTCTGACTTTGTGGCCTCACTCCTCTTTGCCAATACTGTTTTAACCAAGTTAATTGTAGGTAATGTGTATTGTGTTAAATAAATGATCCACAAAAGAAACATTTGTCCATTATTGTTATTATTTTGCTACTTAACTGAACTATTCAGTAATCCATCAATCTATTCAACTCAATACAGCACCATTTTACAGTAGTCATACCTCATGACATATCAAGGCAAGGAAAAACTCCCCTATTTTTATTAATCTATACACACAACACTGAAAAGAAAACTTGAATTGAAGTGAGTGTTCTTGGAATTTTGGATGTGTGTTCTGGCGTTCACTTGACATGAATATGCATATCTATAGATTCAATCATATTTCTGATTTGCGGCATTCATCAGGACGGAGAAACTTCATGTAAAGCTAATAAAAGTTTATCAAAGTCAAGATTTTCCCTCGGTGGGAAAATAATGTTGAGAGCTCTTCAAACCAAGTGAAAGGTTTAAGAAGGAGAAATGGGCAATGCACACTAAAGTGAATGGGCCATAGTGATTAGTCATTTCAGTTCACCACGTATTGCCAGTAGGAAAAAGAGCCAGAGCCAGAAATTTGATGCTATATTTACTAAATAAAGAGCTGATAACTAATGTGTATTTAATTCCCTATGTGAATCGACTGTAGACATGGAGTATGGAGATGCATACACAGATGCATCAAGAGATGAGAATGGTAAAACAGTAGTCTACATATCTCCCAATCCCGCTCAATATTTTAAAAAATATTTCAGATCTGTCCATCTTTTCAGCAGAGATGACATCATACTGGTCCTGCAATTGGTAGTCGAGGTGCAGCATAGCAGAACACTAGTTTGCTCAGGCTCAATGTCATCACTAACCAGCATTTGCAGTGAGAAAACTAAATGCGGTCAAGATATATTAGATGAAATAAATTAACTTATATTTCATATAACTAAAAAAATACTGTTTATATACTGTTTATACAGTTTATATGGGCTCCTGCAACCTGTTACTATGAATAATCTACTATGATCTAATCTTTGAAGATCTTGCACAATATTTAAGTGAGACTCGACTAGTAAATGGATATTTTTTAAATCCATCAGCAATGTGTAGCTTCTTTAAAGCAGATCTATGTTTACTTAATCAGAGCAAGAATTGAGTATGGGTGTTTAGCCTATGGTTCTGCAGCCAAATCAGTTCTAGCAGGGTTAGATATAGTCCAGGCTAAGGCTTTGAGAATCTGAGATCCTTCCCGTTGTGTTCCTTGCAAGTAGAAACAGGTGAAATGCCTGGAAGCAACTTCAGGCCAACTACTGGATTAATTTGATGGGTTAGAGATGGAATCACCCTGTTAAAACTGTAATTGAACCAAGCTGGGAGAGAGAGGTGAGAAGACTTTCAAGTTTTGGATGGGTTGGAGAATCTGTAGCTCAGGAAATTAGTATTCTTGATAAGGATTTCTAAGGAGTAGTATGGTCTCCAATCCCTTTGTGGGAATTGGAGGTTCCAGAGACTGATTTACACTTACTTAAAGGTCTCATTCCATCGTATTTTCATTAATTTTGTGGTGGTCTCTTGTCTAAAATAATTGAGATAAAATTGAGGTAAAATAAATGAGAGTTGGTTTCGACAAAAATATGCTGTGGTTGTCTTGTTTCAAGCTATTTTAGTTAGGTGAAAACGAGTGCAGGGATAGTGCGAGAGGATTCTTATGAATATTAATGATATGCATAACATCGCCTCTGATTGGCTAACAGCACTGTGATGCTCCCTCTAGTGGGTCTGTCTGCAGGCAGCCTAATAATGTTTTCTTGAGGGCGGGCTAACTGCATAATGTTCAAAGTGACGTAAGCTTGCACGGCTTTTCCTATTCGCTCGTTTTTCCTGGCTGTTTTCTATCACAGGCGAATACAGACTACAGGGGTAGGAGAGCATTTTGAAGTTGAGCATGCAAGTGCAACTTGGGCTGACCTATGGTAATGTAAAAAAATCAAGTATTAAACAGTTTATTTTGGAAGGAGACCTTTAAAAAAAAGTTAGAAAATCCTGAGGCAGATTTGGTGTATGAATTTCTCTGCCTAGTAAAAGAAAGATATCAAGAACACACATATGAATATTTACGGTTAAAAGAATCAAGATACAGGTGCTACAGGAGCAGCCTTTGTTGTCCAGGGGCTAAATATTCAAGCTTTTAAGAGAACCTCAAATTGTTTAAGTGTTTTTACAGTGGAGTTATATACCATCTTGATAGCATTGCAATGGGCTGGGCAGATTCAGAACCAGAAAATACTGATTTGTAGTGACTCTGTGTCAGCCATCGGTAGTATTGGGAGAGGAGTATCACAGAGTCGCCAAGATCTTATATATGATATCTTGCTAATGATAAGAGATGTGCAAAGGAGAGGAGTAGTGTCATTTTTATGAGTCCCAGCTCATGTAGGTATTCCATTAAATGAAAAGGCTGATAGGTTGGCAAAGAAGGCTGTTCAAATGGAGAACACAGATGCCAATATACTACTTTCCAAGTCTGAGGGTAAAAGTATTGTGTGGCAAGAAACAATTTTAAAATGGCAACAACTTTGGGAGCAAGAAACGAAGGGCAGGCATCTATTCTCAATATATAATAGAGTAACTGATTCAGTTAAAGGGATAGTTCGGTTTTTAACACATTGAGCCCCTTTCACAGGTTGTCTAAAATGAAATAAAGTGGTTGACACCAAAATCTTGATGATTGCTCCTGTCTCGGCTATTTTGGAAATATAGAATCACCTCTGCCTGTCTTTAAAATGGCTAGCAATGGGCATGTGTTGTTTCTATCCTATTTTTAAAAAAGTGCTACTCATGGAGTGACTAGTGGCATTTGCTGATGTTCCAACCCAAGTATCGTAGCAAAATACAGTTTCTGTCATGTTTTATTTGCCATTTTGTAAGTCCCATAGGGATCTATTTGCCCTTTCATATAAACAAAGTGCCAAATAAAACATGACAGAAGCTTTATTTCGCTACCATACATGTTTTGGAACATCATTGAGCGCCACTAACCACTAAAACCAGTGTTTTAAGGATAAAAACAACACATGCCCATTGCTAGCCATTTTGAAGGCAGGCAGAGGCAATTCTACATTTCCCAAATAGCCGAGACAGAAGCAATCGTCAAAATTTCGATGTCAACCACTTTATTTTGTTTTAAACAACCTGTGGAAGGGGCTTAATGTGTTAAAAACCGAACTATCCCTTTAATGGTTGTAAAAGAAGAGGGAACAGTTGTAAGGAAGAAGTTATTATTACTAGATTGAGGATTGGTCATACACTTTTGAACAGTTCTTTATTCATTTTAGGGAAACATCAGAATGGACTATGTGATTGCCAGGAGATGGAGACAGTTCAGCATGTTTTACTTTCTTGTAGAAATTATGACCACCAAAGGTAAGAGTTAGTCAGTCAGTTGCAAGAAAGTAGTTAGAAAGAAGTGTCTCTGAAAGATATTTTGGAAATAGGGTCAAGCGGGAGGGAAAGACGATACTTCTTCAAGTTTTTAATAGATACTGGAGTGTATACAAGGATATAGTGGAGTAAGAACCTGTAGATGGCAGCAATGCAACTTTTTGGATGCCAGCTGCCTCCAAACTCCAAAGAAGCAGAAGAAGAAAAGAAAGCAGCTGCAGCATAGATGCTCTGGATCACTGAGCTATGATAGCTACTCAACGTCGATGTATCGTTTAGGCCTAGACGGAGAGCAGTTACTTGTCCAAGTGAAATAAAAGACATTGTAGGCTTACAGCTATGCCTGGGTGGTGTGATGCGCAACCACCGGAGTGGTCAACTTACTTGTCTAAACTGGTGAAAGTGTCAACGCGCAATAATTACCAATATGAAGGTTGGGTTTTCACGGTGGACCCCGTCTCAGCAAGGTAGGCTAGGTCCTTTATCAAACAACTCTAGTGTAGGCTAGGCCAAATGCAGATAATGTCAACTACAGACAAAGTTTGTTAACGTTACTGACACGTGTTCTGTCCAAGTAGGCTAACGTTAGCCTAACGTTGTCTAACGCAAAGAACTGAACCCAATGAAGATGAATTGTGAAAACTGAAAAAAAAAAAGGTCAGGTTAGGTTGAAATCTCCTATTGAAATAAATGAGTGGGGAACTTTCTTTCTCCAGTTCTTGAAATACTGTCAGGCATGTTATCAGTGAAACTAAACTTCTCCAATTCTCCCTACCTGTATGAAACTGTGTAGATCTACGTTAAAATTAGGGGGCTGACTTCATTGCCAGGCTATTTGGTATGGGCTAGTTCAGATAATTATTCAGTAAATAAGCAACTGATTTACTACTGATATACTGTAAACATTTTTATTTGCTCAGCTTGGTGTTGGTAACATTTCCAGAAGAAGACCAGGCTCATGTCCAAGTGGTTCTAGGCCATGCTGTGGAGTCTGTGGAGATCCTTCAGGATGGAAGCGAAAGGAAAACTTTTAGCTTGGCCTCAGTATTTTCTGCCAATGAAGCAAATACTCTTAGCCCAGAGGAGCTGAGACGGCATAAAGAGTGTCTTCGTCAGTGGATTGAGAAGAACCACATCCCTGTGAAGGAGGAAGGAGATATGTTGAGAGTGGCCAATGTTCTTATCAGCAGCCCTTATGGTGTGAATGACTGCTGTAGTTCCAATGAAATAATTTTGTCCAGAGTGCAGAGCTTAATGCAAAGCAACCCTGGAAAAAAATGTTAGGCTATATCAGTTTCAAGTCTTGGAGCCCTGGGATTACTGCAAATGGAAGTAAACCTGCCTTTGTGAAAATAAATAAATAAACTGACTTATCTTAATTACATCATATTGATATAATCAGATTTTTCTCCTTTAAAAAGGTTGTATATAAAATTAATTCATTTTCATTAAAAATAAATAAACTAAGCCTATGTTGAATTTTATTTGGATGTTCTACTAGAGCCCTTACAAAAACTGTGTTGTGTTTATTGTGTTTATTTACTGCATAAGAACACTCAAACAAACCTTAACACATCAAACCACAGCCAGCCGGTCACAACAAAGATGATAGAGGATGCGCATTAGGTCCCACCCCATCTTGCTGACAATTGGTTTGTTGTTTGTTATGTTTAAATTTAGATCCCCCTATCGCTAGCGTTTGTTTGAATACACCACTCAGGTTTGAGTATTATAGCCCCTGTGTTGTCTTTCGAGACCGGGGTTATTCATAGTGTATTCTTGGGACAGAAAGCTAGTCGATCAAGGGAAGATGCCTATGATAAAAGATAAAAGAACTGTGCCTAATGACATGGGACTATATCCTGGGATTCTAATGGGACTCCTATATTACTTTAATTATACCAAAGATTTCTTGTAATGTGTATCTAATGAAATAATAGTGGACTACTCACCATCTGAGAAACTGAAAACCTGCCCATATAGGCAGTTGGGCTAGCCCCTTGAGCCGTCGGAACTGCCCGAGGTTTCTTCCTTTACCATAACAAGTAAAAACAAAAAACGCTGATAGGGAGTTTTTCCTTGCCCCTGTTGCTCAGTGGGCCTCTTGTGTTAAACACTTTGTGACATGGCTTTTGTAAAAATGCGCTATATAAATAAAATTGAATTGAATAAAAATGAAATAGCGCTAAAATCCTGCAATATCTCATAGAGCACCTTTAAGATTATTTCAAGAATAAAAGCCTAAGTCATCATGAACAAGACATTTATTAAAACATGCCTAACAAATAATTGATTTTGCTGAACACATTCATTGCAAGTCATTTATACATAAATTGATTAGGTATTTATTAATGTAAACCTTAAAATAAAGTCTTACCAATTTTGTCTTTTGTTGTCATATTAAAATTTTGATTGCTCCTCATTTCAGTGCCATCGTCTTTTCCAGGTTCAGCTCCACTTAAGTCACTACATACACACACACAGAGGAGTTTTTCTTGAAAAGACGTAGATATGTAGCCTAAGTATTTTATCTGTTTGTATCTATTTATTACTAGATGCTTTTTTGTAGCCTACTACAACATATTTATGTATAGGAGCAGGTCATAAGAAAAATTTAATGATAGCAACAACAGTATGGCTAATCTGCAATGGGCTGTTCTGCACTTAAAAGTGTATAATTATCTATGCTTAAGGAAATATTTAAAAAGATTTTTGATCTCCTTTTTGAATGGTGATGGATTAGGGCACATTAAAATTAATTGCAAATCCGAATCATCTTTTAAAGTGAAAATTTCTAACATACTGAGTAATTTAACCAGTAGGGTAAAGTGTCAAGTTTTGTAGAAATTCTGGTGAGAAAATGGTACTGAGTGAGTTGGCCTACATTTAGCATTGAGTATGGTGTCTGATTCAACTATTTATCTATCTATTCCAGTCAAGTAATTCATTTTATTCATTTGTCATTGTGACTCTCATCACACTCTCTTTTTTTTAAAAAATAGGCCAATCCCAGTCTCCCAAGGATGATCAGAGTATGACGCAAAGATTTTATGAGTGCCGCAGGCTCTGATAGGCTACCAAGCAGTCCTTTTTTAGTATAAGGGCCAACAGGGGCACTGACCACATGCTTCACTACATGCATGCTCTCCACGGCACTGTGTTTGTTAGACCCTAGTTATGAAGCTACAGCAGTCCTTGCCCTGGTTGTTGTGGTGGTGCTTGGCATTTCGTCACCTTGTCCTCATCCTCCTCCAGCTTGCGAGGCTCTGCCTCCACTAGATACAGTGTGTCCAGGGTAAAAGGCTCCATGGCTGGATGGAAGTCCATTAGCTGTAGCCACTCGCAGCCCATGATCTGGTCCATGGTGAAGCGATCAGCTGCCTGTGGCTGCAGGAGCTGCTGCTAGCAAAGCTCGGGACAAAAGCCGAGATGATGTGCACGCACACACACAGACACAAATCCACAATAACCATGAGTGTGAAGCACTGGGTTTTTTATTGAGTCAAATGTTGATGGTACTGTTGATACTGGCCCTGGGGAGACGTCACTGGATAGACCAGCTTGGTGTGTGTGTGTTTTCCTTTATCAGTGTC
>JAGFZM010003215.1:83171-101571 GCA_017657215.1 Limnothrissa miodon
GGCACAACGCCTTAGCCCGCTGAGCCATGGCACCTTGAACTCCCCAAGTTCAAACGTCCTGTGTCCTGTGTTGCTTCGCATTTATTCCCTGCCATTTTGAGAGCGAAATTAACAAATTTCTGCTTGCTGTCCAGGACTGCAGGTTGGCAACCCCTGGTTTAGCCCATTGCAGAAAGTAAAAATGCACTAGCAATCACACAAAATAGACAACTTCTAGTTAATGCACTGAAGTCTAAGGAGTTTGTAGGGATCGTTACAGCAGTCAGTGTTGATTAATACTTAAAGGGTAATCCACGGTTTTAAAAACTGGAAATGATTAAAAGCTGACAAAATTCATTCAAAATGTGGGAAAGTAATTAAAAAGTAATCAAATGTAATTAGTTACATTACTTTGTTAAAGTAATTGAAATAGTTACACTACTATTACATTTTAGATAGAGTAACTTGTAACTGTAACACATTACATTTCCAAAGTAACTTTCCCAACACTGCTGAAATATTGAAACTGAGTGAAAATGAGCCAATATTCTAACTTTCCACTCCTGCATCGTGTTTGGACGGAACCATTCACGGCGGGGGTGGGTATCCTGGTTCAAGTGGGACTGCTTGCCTTGGCCTATATGCTTAGCAGACTGCCTGGAGGCGATCTGGTTTTTCAGTCCCACCTAACCTGGGCTCCTATTTGAACTTTGAATTGTAGGCTTCACATGGTTACATAATAGGCTTTTGTTGAAACGTCTCAGCACAATCATTCCAGGATTGTAGATGGTCTGAGACAGTAATGAAATTAATGAGTTTGTGTATTATATTTTGGTTATACGGTTGATGGTTTGGATGGAGACGTAACCCCCCATCCACTCTGAATGAACAAAAGGTGCACAAACATGCCATGATTACACATAATTCAAACAAAGATGCCAGCTTTGCCAACTACAACTACATCTGCAAAGATGAAGACGTCTGTAAATTCACAGAGACGTGAGAAAGGTTTTCAAACGTCTTCACAAGCAAAGGCATTGCCTAATCCGGACGAAACTTCTGGCGTTAAGTGTCCACGGTATGCCAACCCCCGCCGATCATGGTTTGGTCTTACTCCAAGCGCAAAAATGGAAAATTAAAATATTGAGTCATTGTTTGACTTTTGAACTTCTGAACAGAACACCACCAGTGTGCTCAATACAAAATATAAATCTAGCAGCAGTTATCAATTAGCTAAAAATGAATAATTGAAGTTTTAAGCCAATTTTTCATTATTTTCCTGTGAAATATACAAATAGAACAAAGCACTGCAAAGCGTTACACGGACCGTCACTCACTCGACGGTTTTCAAATAACGTTAGCAATCGTGAGGCTAGCATTTCCCTCCTCAGGTTGCTAGCTGGCTAACGTCAAGCTATTTCTGATTAACCTTAACTTTGGGATAGGTCAGCGATGCAGTCAAGTATTATTATCAGATTAGACAAGTTTACTTTGTATGATGCTGCATTTCAGGATATCTATAAAGACGCATCGCTTAATTATGCCATTGACGTCTGAACACATAAATAGTT
Source organism: Limnothrissa miodon (assembly GCA_017657215.1). Lineage (NCBI taxonomy): Eukaryota > Metazoa > Chordata > Actinopteri > Clupeiformes > Clupeidae > Limnothrissa > Limnothrissa miodon. Next base: position 84,722 of record JAGFZM010003215.1, read on the forward strand.
CTCGTCTGTCTTCAAGTTCATAGATCAGGGGCGACATCTGTTGGTGAAACTAATATGAAACCTATATCTTCTATAAACCTATATGTTGATTTCCTACCTGCGCATTTATATCAAATTATGTACAACAATTTTATATTGCCCTTTTGCCATTGTGGAAATTTATACATGTAAAATATAGTTTGTAATTTTAAAATGTAGGCCTACCAGTGATATACACATACACTTTTCTTTTTTGGGGGGGGGGCACCATACAGCATTTGTGCTTAGGGCACCCAAATGGCTAGCAACGGCCCTGCTTGCTCTGTATCTTGACCTGCCTGTTGCCTCTTGGATGTAGGAAGGATTGAGGAGAAGGATTTGGGATTTCCTAATTAGGCTCATTGGCTCTGTAGTCCTTTTGATATCGTCAGTTAAGCTAAGTGGAATTCGTTAGAAGCTGAACTGAAGCACTATCCCCTAGCACTATGCTCCTTAAGGTTTCTGCTATGTAGCTTGATTGTTATCCTCGTTTTGTAAGTCGCTTTGGATAAAAGCGTCTGCTAAATGCATAAATGTAAATAAATAAATGTAAATGTAAGCCAAGTTTTTTGCAGGATGACAAAAAATTACAAAAATGAATGAAGAAACGTCTAACACTGACTTTCTTGAACACCCTCGGCCTTATAGGCAAACTAAGAATTGGTGAAAGGCTACTTTAAACTTCTTCTCCTCTCTAAGCCAAATAATATATCCCAGATACTTCCACTTTTACTTTACTCATGCATACTACTAACTTATCTACCTCTTCTGCTCTCATTTGTACATAACTGTACATACTGCTCTTCATACTGTATATACTCAGTTGCTGCATTTCCGATTAGATGCTAAACTGTATTTCGTTGCCCTGTATTTATAGGCTACATGTGTAATGATGATAAACTTGAATATAATATATAGCTGTAAAATTGCTTGTACTTATTGGTAAAAACATATTTAATACAGGCTAGTAAGTAGGCTATGGTTGCATTCAGTGTTTAAAAAATGTGAAATTATTGCAACACATAGGCCTACTGCCATGTGAAAATTATGATTTTTAAAATTGTTACAGTTGAAATAATGCAAGTCAACTGTGTCAGTCAATTTAGTATTTGGTAGAGTATTTTATGGTTTCAATCAAAAACAAAATCACAAATTATAAGTTTTATTGCATCATTAGGTCATTCCATGAAACCGATGCCTTTTGTGTAATTTCATAGCCTATCAAAAATAACATTGTCGAAATATATTTCAAAGGATCAAAACTGTTAATTAAAGTGTTGGGAATTACATAATGCATATTTCAGTGTCCTTGCAAATATTAACTTGCATATTAGTGAAGTAATTTTTTCCTTTGTGCTAATTTAACTCAAAACAGTGTAAACGTTAGTTTTCAACATTAGCTATTAATCACATAACAATCCTCACACGAATCAGATCAGTGACAAAGATTTCAGGTTTATTTCACAACGCCAGCATAAGACATACAATGCAACAGTTAAATGGACATCCCATGCATGACAGTCAGAAATAGAACCCCTACCAGACCATTACCTGTTGCTGAGAATCTCCGGAGAATCTGGGGCTGGTCTGCAGGGTCCCTAGTTTTTATATCCTTCTGAGGGAGCATTACATTTGCCTTCTAGTTCTTTTGACCAATCATATTGGTGGCGTGATCTCTCATGATGTTATCCCACAGCTGCAACATGGCGCCTTTGCATCTACCAGGTGTGTGTCCTTCACCCTTAGTAGGCCCTGGCGAGTGTTTGGGGCTTTCCAATCATACTCATTAGGAGGAGAACTAAACCATCTTATGGCTGGTCCTGTCATAAACCAGAGAGTTATGGCCCTATTAAGAGTGGGCACGGGAGGATGAGCGTGACTGGCCAGGATCCAGTGCTATGGACAGTAATCAGCCCCAGTTACACCTGGACCATCACACATAAACAAAGCATAAGTCTGGAAGCACACACACACCCAGGGCATCACATACTACCAGATTTCTAACACTCAGGGATTGAATGGAAACATGTGACAACTGTTAAATAATCCATATATGTCTAATCTGTAAACACACCTGATACTTAAGTGGCTTTTAAGTGGCTTTTAAATGGTCTCAGAATATCCCCTCCTCTCCTACGCTTATGAATTTCATTTCTTATTCCTTATCCTATCCCACTCTCCCATCTCTGACTTATTCACCTTTAAACACATTGATACACACACATATATACAGTATAAATCTCAGTGACACTACAGACGGCATATGACATTACTCAAACCCTAGCAACAGCCAAGGACTGAAGCAGGCAAGTTCCCACACAATGTGATATGAGTTATTTCCGCTTTTTGGTAGTTAGATAGGGTCCGTCAAGCTTAACCTTACCACCCTGTAACGCAGAATACTGTAAAAAATAACTTTTTTTTACTTAAAAGGAAAGGGGATGGAATTTTAACCAGAATTGTGCACTTGCTAGCTTAGCTAGTTGGTAGCGTGATAGTGCTTGTCTTTGGGATTTAGATTACATAGTTCCTTAAAATGTTCTATACATTCCTTAAAATGTATCTATACATAGAAATTTACTGTGATGCTTGGAATCGTTACGGATACTAACGTATCCTCGGTTCTCTGAGTGAGAAGCCGAAACGTACGAGTGGATGATGCCTATCATCTCCTACTTTTCTGAAGTCATTTTTAACCAACCCTTTGAAAAAAGGGCAGTAAGCGCTCTGACGCGCGCAGGCAACTACTTAGACAGCCCTGCGTGACGTCAGAAAGTCTATATATTGACTGCGCTTACGCTTCAGGTCCTCTTTGCCAAGCTCGCCAGCGTCGGCGATTGAGGCCCGAAGCGTACGTTTCGGCTTCTCACTCAGAGAACCGAGGATACGTTAGTATCCGTAACGTTCTCTTTCGTTTCGAAGCGGAAACGTACGAGTGGATCACTACAACCAAGCCTCAAGAGCCCTACACCGAGGAGCCCGAGGTGGGAAGACCCATGGGACCGCCGCCGGGCCCAGAGAGAACACTCTCTGCTACACCCGGCCTGGTGACGTCCAATGCGTAAAAACGCGCGAAGATGTTGCTTGAGGCCCACGAAGCGCTCAGACATATATCCTTCATAGGGACGCCTTTCCAGAAGGCCCAAGAAGCCGCCACTCCACGGGTGGAGTGCGCCCTGACATGAGCAGGCGGAGGAACACCCGCCGCCTCATATGCCAGACGTATGGCTTCAGTAAGCCAATGCGACATGCGTTGGGTACACAAGGCCTGACCCTTGGCACGCTCGCCATGGCAGACGAACAACTGGTTCGTCTTCCTGATGCTCTGCGTACGCGTCAAATAGGCACAAAGCGCTCTGACCGGGCACAGAGTGACGGGCACAGAACTGCCCGTCTCAGGAAGGGCTGAGAGCTCAATGACCCCCGAACGAGGGTCAGTAGACAGCACTTTCGGGCGAGAAAAGGGATTTGGTCGCAGCGTTACCCACGCGTCACCTTGCACGAACTCAAGACAGTCAGGACTGACTGATAGGAGGTCCCTCCGATAGGAGGTCCGATAGGAGGTCCCTCCTCAGAGGGAGGGTCCACGGCTGGCCGTCCAACAGTGAGACCAGATCTGAGAACCAGCTCTGAGATGGCCAATTGGGGGCGATCAGAATCACCCTGTGAGCCCCCGCTCTGATCCTGGCCAATACCTGACACATCAGAGGAAGGGGGGGAAAAGCGTAGAGCAGACCGCGCGGCCACGGATGCGCCAGCGCGTCTGACCCTAGCGGCGCATCTCGTTCCAGCGAAAACCACGCTGGGCAATGAGCGTTCTCTCTCGAGGCGAAAAGATCGACTCGTGCCCGCCCGAAGCGGGACCAGAGGCTGTGCACCACGGCTGGGCAGAGGTGCCAGTCGGTTGCACGCGGAACACCCCTGGATAGGAGGTCCGCGCCTGTGTTGCGAACACCTGGCAAGTGCGCCGCCCTGATCGTCAGGAAGTGGCGGGAGGCCCAGGTGAGCAGCTTGTACGCCAGGCGAAACAGGTCCGGAGAGCGCGTGCCGCCCTGGCGATTGATATACGCCACAACAGTGGTGTTGTCTGTACGCACAAGAACGTGTTCTCCTCCGAGAAGAGGGAGAAACTCCTTCAGAGCGCAGAAGACAGCAAGGAGCTCTAACACATTGATGTGTAATCTCCTGGAGATTGTGCCCCACGTCCCCCTGGCGGGGCGACCGCAGCAAACGGCGCCCCAGCCGCTCTTGGACGCATCGGTGGTCACCGTCATGCGTCTGGCTATAGCGCCCAGAGCGCCGCCTTTGGTGAAGGACGACGGCCTGCGCCAATGCGCAAGGGCTAGCCACATGCGTCTGGACACTAAGATCCGACGGGCGGGGTTCGACCTGGAAGATACACCTAGTTCCGCTAAGGCAAGCTGCAGCGGGCGTAAGTGCAAGAGGCCGAGTGGGACAGCGCCGCCTGCGGCGCATAGGAGGCCCGTCAGTCTGAGACACAGCCTGGCCGAAACGCAAGCACCTAGTCTGAAGTGGCGTAGACACGCCCTGACGTCCTGAAGTCTCTTCGGAGTGAGCGTCGCTCTCATTGAGCGTGAGTTCAGCCTCACGCCCAAGAACTCGACCTCCTGAGAGGGAAAGAGCATGCACTTGCTTAGGTTCACTAAGAAACCCAGACTGTGCAGGTGACGAAAAACAGTGTGAGCCTGTGACGTTAGGAGCTGTCTGGAACCCGCCAGCAGCATCCAGTAGTCCAAGTAATTGAGGAGTCTGATCCCCTGAGCGCGTAGAGGAGCGATCGCCGCCTCCACGCACTTGGTGAAGCACTGAGGTGCTAGAGACAGACCGAAGGGAAGGGCTGCGTACTCGTAAGCTCTGCCCTCGAAGGCGAAGCGTAGAAAACGCCTGTGCCTGGGGACTATACCTATGTGAAAATAGGCGTCCTGAAGGTCTATGGTGACCATGTAATCCCTCTAGCGGACTGACTCCGCCACCATGCGCCCCGTGAGCATGCGAAAGGTGAGAGGTTTGAGCGAAGCATTGAGCACTCTGAGGTCTAGAATAGGGCGAAAAGCGCCCGACTTCTTGGGCACAAGGAAGTACGTACTGTAGCGACCTGCGCGCGCGAGCGTCGGATCTACGCGCTGAATAGTGCCCTTTCTCAAGAGATCGCAAGCTCTTGTCTGAGAGCAGGGGCCCTGGAGGAGGGCACCACTGACTCCATGACACCTCTGAAGGGCGGGGGTGGCCACCTGAACTGCAGTTGATAGCCCTTCAACACTGTTGAAAGAACCCAACGTGACGTTGTGCACATCGCCCAATTCTGCCGGAGCAGAGCGGTGGAATGAGGAGGCAGCAAGGACAAACGAAGTGCTATGCTGCCTCCGAGTGGCACTGGGGGGGCCGAGGTCAAAGACTGAAGCTGTCCGCGAAGCTGAAGAGCGTCCGACTGACAGGTTAGAGACACGACGTAGTGTGGGGGCTTAGGGCAGGTTAGCCGTGTGTGAGACCGCTGGGCTCTCACGTGTGGCTGATGAGCCGTGCACATCACTCGCGACGCTCCGTGGGGCGGCCGACCCGGCGTGCACGTCAGCGAAATCCGATGTCGGTGAGCTGCGCACTTCTCCTGCGATGCCCCGTGGGGCGGCCAACCTGGAGCGCGTGTCAGCGACGTTGGTGGTCGGCGAGCCGCGCACTGCACCTGCGACGCCCCGTGGGGCAGCCGACCCGGAGTGCGCGTCAGTGACGACCTCGAAGAGGGGGGAGAAGTTACCCGTCTAGCCAAAGGCAGACGTGTCAGACTGGACAGACGGTTCTGCTCGTATATGGGCGATAAATCGACCGACAGAAGCAGCGAGAGAGGACGAGGAGGACTTCTCGACCGCGAACGACTCCGAAGCGTCGCATGCCCACTGCTCGGAGGCGAGGGGGACAGAGAACGCGGAGGTCGCGACACTAGCAGAGGCCTCGGTGCCGTCGAGGCGTGATATCGCGCGGGGCGTGTGTCAGCTGAACGTGCGGCGGAGACTGCATCGGTGCCCCAGTGCGCGATAGCGCTGACAGAATAGAGAGCGTCCTCCGGCCTGGGCCGGGGCTCATTGTGAAACATTGCCCCAGAGGAGCGATAGTGTGTGTGCGGAGTGCTTGTGAACAAGGCAAACTCAGCGCCCCGTAAGGGGGTGAGATCAGAGAGGACTGCCAAAGCAGGGGGGAACGCTCCGAGCTGGGGACTGCAGAGCGAAGACCCGTGCCTTTCAGAGCACACAGAGGCATAGCAGTCAATGGATGGTGATCGCATGACATGCTCTGCCGCGCACACGCGATCACATCAGGATCGCTGTGGCCTCTTACGCCGCTCCTGGCTAGCTGGACGGTTGGCGGGAGCTGGGCGCCCGCGTGAGCGGGAGCGCTGCCAAGCAGGTTGTGACCCAGTAGCTGGCTGTGGCGCGGCTTTGGGCGGGTCCACCTTCTTTTTCTGTTGCGTCCGTTGAGGCGCACGAGCACGCGTCTGAGGAGCAGCGGGAGCGGCTGACTGAGGCGGCGCACGCTTAGGAAGCACGGGTTGCAGGGCCTGAGCCGCCGACTTCGTCTTCTCTAAGCGATCGCGCTGTAGTTCCAGCGCCTGGCCAAACAGAGCATCAGCGGAGATGGGAGCGTTCAAGAGATGCCTCTTCTCCTTCTCTGGCATGGACGAAAGGTTCAGCCAGAGGTGGCCAGTCGGCTTTAATGGCCACCTGATGGAGGGTTAAGTCCGACGGCTGCGCTGTCAGATCTGCCACCAGCTCCTCAGACAGAGAGGAGAGGAGAAAGGCGGTATTCATCGCCCTTATCGCCTGGCCTGTACAGATAAAGGCCTTAGAAGCGAGCTTCTCTGTGTGCTGACACGGCTTGGAGGGAAGCTCGGGAGGCGATGTCCAGGTGGTGGCAGAGGCTGGTGCTAAACAACCAGCGACCGCATCTTCGACGCGAGGAAGCTGCATGAGGCCGGTGGCGCCCGCTCCGTCCATCGCGTAAAAATGCCGCGTGCCCCTGGATAGGAGCAATGGCGGCGTAGGGAGCCTCCCAAGAGCCCTGTGCATCAGCCACAACCGTGGGGTGAGCAGGGAGAGGGAGAGCCTCCGGAGAGGGGAGCGCGCCGGAGAAGGGGTCGAAACGCCCTCCCGGACAGCGCTGAGGCGGAGGCAGGCCTAGCCTGCTAGCCGCCTGCGTAGCCAACGAAGCTAGCTCAGAAGCTAACTGGGCAGCGTGGGTCTTCAGGTGGCAAATCCTCCACGGTGGCGCAGCCTTTAGCGGAGAGGAAGGAAGCAAGCTCCTCCTCATCCACAGCTTCGATAACTGGGTCGTCATCGTCGCCCTGAGGCGCCGTGGTAGCCGCGCGGGCAAAGGCAGCGTCGATGGAGCTAGTAGGGCTAGCCTGGTGGGCCGCAGTTAGCTGGCTAGCTGGTAGCAGGCTAGCCGCTGAGAAGCTAACCGACGGCTGAGTAGCCACTGAAGACCGGTCGATTAGCCCATCCGGGTGCGAGGACGCCGGGGGAAAATCGATAGACTGGCGGGTGGAGAGAGCACTAGCACCAACGGGGGTAGGGGCCGCCCCTGGAACACCAGTGCAACCCACAAAAAATGCCGCTCTGTTGGCGATAGCCGTAGGGGAGAGGTGTTCGCAAGCCGAGCAAAGATCTGGCTGCGAAAAAGCGAGCATAGCATGCTCGCTCCCCATACAGATGAAGCAGATAGCATGGCGGTCGGAAATCGCCATGGGACGATCACAGTCGGTACAACGACGAGTAGCCATCTTGCGTCTCGGGGTACCAGAAGTCAGGGACCGGCGTGAGCACTTGGAGCAAGACGGGAATCCCTCGGAGAGCTTTGAAAAAAGCTTTTGTGGTGGGCTTTCAAAAAAGCCGTTGGTTTTAGAAATATTTGCGAAAGCAAACGAAAAGGCGACTCAGAAACACACGCAGTAGGCGAGGTGAAAGAGGCAAAGAGGACCTGAAGCGTAAGCGCAGTCAATATATAGACTTTCTGATGTCACGCAGGGCTGTCTAAGTAGTTGCCTGCGCGCGTCAGAGCGCTTACTGCCCTTTTTTCAAAGGGTTGGTTAAAAATGACTTCAGAAAAGTAGGAGATGACAGGCATCATCCACTCGTACGTTTCGGCTTCGAAACGAAAGAGAATTGGGATGACTAGGGAAACTATATAACTGTTTCTATATATATAACTATATAACTATAATGACAGGGAAACTGTCAGGATCAATAATCTAATATTCTAATAATCTAATATTCTAATAATCTAATACTCATCCATTGGCAGAATATCATGGCTCCAATGAGTAATGCTGAACGAAATGAGATGCATGCCGCATGAGATGAGTGTGTGGGGCGGGGGTGAGGGGTTGTTGGGGTACTATCTACATTTACATTACATTTACATTTATGCATTTAGCAGACGCTTTTATCCAAAGCGACTTACAAAACGAGGATAACAATCAAGCTACATAGCAGAAACCTTAAGGAGCATAGTGCTAGGGGATAGTGCTTCAGTTCATTTTAGTGCTAGGATAGAAAATGTTCTCTTAATAGCTGGGTCTTTAAGAGCTTTTTGAAGGCCACCAGAGATGGCCCTGTTCTGATTGTTTTTGGTAGGTCATTCCACCAGCGTGGGACGACACATGAGAAGAGTCTGGATTGCCTTGGGCGAGGTGCCGGGACTGCCAGTTGACAGTCATTGGAGGACCGGAGTTGTCGGGGGGTAGCCTGAGCTTTTATGAGAGCGCTTAGATAAAAAGGGGCAGATCCTCTAAGCACTTTGTAAGTCAGCATCAGTGATTTGAATTTGACGCGAGCCGCCAGAGGTAACCAGTGGAGTTCGATTAGCAGAGGGGTGACATGCGTCCTCTTCGGCTGATTGAAGATGAGACACGCCGCAGCATTTTGGATCATCTGAAGTGGCTTGACGGCACAGGCAGGAAGTCCTGCCAGAAGGGCATTGCAGTAGTCAAGGCGTGAGAGGACCATAGTTTGAACCAGCAATTGGGAGGCTTGTTGAGTTAGGTATGGTCTGATCTTTTTGATATTGAATAGGGTGAAGCGGCAGGCCCGGGCAACAGAAGCAACATGGTCATTGAAGGTTAGCTGGTCGTCAATCATAACACCTAGGTTCCTGGCTACCCGTGAAGGAGCAAGAGACAAGGAGCCAGAGTTGATGCAAATGTTGTGGTGAAAAGTTGGTTTAGCTGGGAGGACCAGCAGCTCGGTTTTTGAGAGGTTCAGCTGGAGATGATGGTCTTGCATCCATGCAGAGATGTCAGAGAGGCAATCCGAGATTTGCGTTTGGATGGTTGGGTCATCGGGTGAGAATGACAGATAGAGCTGGGTATCGTCGGCATAGCAGTGGTAGGAGAAGCCGTGCTGGCGGATGATTTGGCCCAAGGAAGTGGTATAGATGGAGAAAAGAAGGGGACCCAACACAGATCCTTGGGGTACTCCACTAGCAAGGTGGTAAGGCGCAGAGGTGTGTCCTAGCCAGGACACTTTGAACAGTCGCCCAGTGAGGTAGGATTCGAACCAGCAGTATGCATCACCCTTGATGCCCATGTTTGACAGTATAGACAATAGAATACTGTGGTTTACCGTATCAAACGCAGCTGACAGGTCAAGCAGGATGAGTACAGATGACCTTGATTCCGCTCTGGCTTCTTTTAAGGCTTCAACCACAGATAGTAGAGCTACATGGGATCTACATGGGATGTGTGTGTGTGTGTGGGGGGGGGGGGGGTGTGGGAAAATACTTTTTTGGGGGGTCAAATTTAACGTGAATGTCTTAAAAACACATTCCTTAGACATTTCTTAGACTCATTTTTTAAAGATTACAATGTGGAAAAGGCACCGGTTTCGTAGAATGACCCAGCTGCGATCTCAGCTGGGAAGCAGAGTTTCTTGTCCAGGTCTACCAGTAACTTCCAGTCCCGTGCCTTGCCTAGCTGCCCCGTGCCAGGTCCTTGAGTGATGAGACTGCATCGCCCCTCACCCTCCCAGACAAATGGTGTTAGTCGCCAACATGATGGTGAGGGAGGAAGAGCATTCACATATGCCCATTGGCTTTCCAGCACTGCTGCAAGACACTTTAATACCTGGTTGTGCTGCCAGGTGTAGCGGCCTTGAGTGAGAGCAGTCTTGCATCCAACCAATATGTGTTTCAGTGCTGCTGAACTTTGACAAAGAGGGGATCTGGAGTATTCACCATACCACTGGCTTAGGTTAACAGGAGAAGGCAGGCTGCCCTGATGGTAAAGCTTGCTTTGAATGTCTCCATCTCCCACAGCTCTTTCCAGTCCTCTTCTCCACCCTTCCCATGCCATCCACTGCCCTTGCTTTGCCTGCGCCACAGCTTGTGCACACCTTGCCACTTGCTCTGCCCAACGTATCTCCTGGACCACCAGCTTGCGTCTCTCAGAGTGGCCTTATACCATGCAGGTTTACTAGCCCCAAGGCTAAGACCACCCCTGCCCTCCTGAACTCGGCCCACGATGTCCCTGTGCCTGAGTGCTGCCTTTGCCTGCTCAGCTGCAGCCGATGGGGTCCACTTCCTCCCGGTGGACAACATGGGGGCAGTTTGGGCTACTATGTAATCGCTTGAATCCAGAAGCATCATTTCCAGTGGTAAGACAGCAACAAACACTTACATTCTCATGTGAAAAGTAACAGACCGATAATAAACCACCAGAACGAAAGGTTTGCTCTTTTATCGTCTTGTTCCTAGCGTTTGGTTATATTATGCCAATATGGCTGACTTGGATATGGATATCCAAACAAACGTGACATAATCAATATGGCCATCGATATGTATTTGAATCCAACCAGTTAAAAAAAAGAACTTTGGACGGTCTGCCTCTTTGTTTGTCTCTGTGTCTGTCTGGATTCTGGGTCTAGCTTGTGTGTCTGTCTGTTTCACTGTTAAAGCTTTGCTGTAGCTCTTGTGGATTGTGGATTGGAGTGCCTTTGGGGGGCCTGATGGCCAGCAGTCACTGGATGCACAAACCCATTCCTCATCACTGGCCTGCTCCTTTTCTCTCTTTCCCACAGCGCTGCTAAGCAGACTAGGACTTTACATGCGCTCTTTCTTAGAGGCAGACACAGCGCAAAGACAGAGGGGTGTAAGTGTGTGTCTGTGTGTTTATATGCATATGTGGCGATTTGTCTGTGTGTGTGTGTGCTGTTGTGTGTGAGTGTATGTACATCATGTCTGTCAGTCTGCCTGTCTGTGTGTGTGAGAGAGAGTGCAGCAGACAGAAGGAGCAGGAAGCGATGAGACTAGTGGGGTTTGGAGTGCTTCCCTCCCGCTCACTCTGTGCAGGGGATGAGCACAGAAGATGTTAAAGGAGTTTTTCACTTTGCCTGCAGAGACTTGTGGATAAAGAGATCATTCAAAGGCTTGTGTAGTCCATTACAGGGGGCATATGGATGACCAATGGTTCGGTCACTGTCTATGTCTATGTCAGTATTCAATATTTGTTTGTCCTTGTGTGTGTTGTTGTTGTTGTTGTTGTGTGTATGTTCTTTGGTGTTCTTGTCAGTTGTCATGTTTGTGTGTTTGTGGGCCTGCTGTGTTGGCTCGAAGAGGTGAGAGACGGTTTGATTCCAGCCCACTTAAAATCTGCTCACGTCTAACGCCAAATCATCTATCAAGACAAGGAGCAGAGCAGAGAGATACAAGGGATAGACAGTCATAGAGAAAGAGAGAAATGGGGACTTAGGGGAAAAAAGTAAAATAGGATAGAGAATATATCTTTAAAAGAAAAAAATGCCACATGAAAAATAGACTTCATAGACTATTCATGATAAAAGGGAGGAGAGAAATATTTGATTAACCTAGAAATCAAGAGAGAAATAAATGGGGTTGTTAAAATAAAAAAGGGATTTTTGATATATAAGTTCATATATAAGTTTGATTAACCCTTTAGTGTCAGGGATGGACTGTGTCTGAAATGCTGCTTGAGACTGACAAGCTAATAGGCTTTAGCACCCAGGCTTTAAGGCTATGCTTCATTATTACAGTGTGGGATAGAGTAACCATGGAGAGACAAAATCCTTCATGTGTGCCACCTCCCAACAACCAACATAGGTGGTGCTGTAGCTCCATGTCTCTGTCTGCCATGGAAAGAGAGGAGGGTTAGGCAGGGAGGAAAAGAGGGAGGGATGGATCGATGGAGGGAGGCCAGCTCTACTTCCAACATGTTAAGCCTTAGGATAGTTCAGGGATGCTATCATTTAGTCTACCTGTTTTTAACACACACTATTTCATTCCCTCTCTTTTTCATTCCTACTCTTTTGTGAAATCATTTTTCCTGTCCTGTTCCTACTTGATTGTGTGTATGTCTCTCTCTCTCTTTCTCTGTGTGTGTGTGTGTGTGTGAATACGTGTACACATCTGTGAATGGATGTGTGAGGATGTTTATTTTGTGGGGACGGGGCTCCCCAGTTTTTCTCTGGTAACAGATTTGATTGGAAACCGTGTCGCCCCCAGCAACCAATCCCCCAGCAGTTCGACACAGGCTGTTACCCTGGCAACCGAAGGGCAGGGGGTAGACAGAATGATTCGGTCTTTTGAGCGAGCCATGGTGTTTTAGGGAGTCAGACCCCCAAGGGTGGGTGTAGCAGAGATTGAGAAAGTGAAATGGAGGAAGAGACTGAGAGGAGATGATGAAGGAGAAGTAGTAAAGGAAAGGAAAAAGAAAGGAGAGTAATAAATGGTAACTAGCACAATTGCGATAGTCAAAATGCCTCAGCCATGCGGGGCTGGTAGAAAGTGACAGTGAGGTTTGGAGGATTGGAGACAACAAAGGTCTTATTGCTCACAAAAGACAGCTTAGTCCGGTGCTGGCTGGAGAGCTCCAGGAGCCATAAGAGTGCACTTATACAACTCCCTTCCTACCTCACCCGTCCCCACCCTTAAAGATGGCTCCTACTTTCTCTTTCTTCCTCTCTACTCATTTACTGCTCCTCCTCCTCCCCTTGATCTTGTCTCTCTGGCTCTGTGGGTGCCTGTGCTGACACACTTCTTATGCTGCTTGTGTAAAGAGTTGTTGGCATGCCCACAGTCCTGCTGATTTGTGTTTTTCTATGTGTTTGTGTGTGCATGTGTGTGTGTGTGTGTGTGTGTGTGTGTGTGTATGTATGCTTCTCTGTGTGTTTTGGCCAGTCGAAACGTTATGCATGGGGGCCAGCTGTCCTTCAGACACCAAAAGCCAGGCTTTTTGGAGATTACCCACTCGGAACCAGTTCACTCTGGTTACTGGAATGGGATTAGCAGCTGTGTGTGTGTGTGTCTGCGTGTTTGTGTGTGTGTGTGTGTGTGTATGTATGTGTATGCATGTGCATGTCAGAAAGAGAGAGAGACAAAGAATGAAAGAAGGAGACCCATTTTGTTTGTGCTTGTGGAGGCTCTTTTGTTGTCCCCACTAGATGAATGGCCTGCAGTCGTCTCTTCACTCTTTGTAATCCAGCCGCCATTTTTTCTCCCCTGTCTGAGAGGAGCTTGTCGCCATGGCAACGCCAGCCAAAAGGCTTTATCCCCACCCATGACGACGGCTGCTGATGCACAAAGATCTGCCATGCCATGCTTTGGCTTTATGTGTGTGTGTGTATGTGTGTGTATGTTTTTGGAGGAGGGGGTTGGGCAGTAGGGAAAGGGACACTGACTGGAATTTGCTGGTCTCACAGAAACTCAACTCACACATAGCATCACTGCAGCAGCTAAATCTCTGTGTGTGTGTGTGTCCATTAAAGTGTGTGTGTCCAGAGATCTGTACCGGAGATTAAGAGATTATCATTAACGTTAATTTATTATCAGCAGTACTACAATTCATTTCAGTCTCTTTTTTAATCAAACTTTTAATTCCCTATTTCCTGTAACTTCTGCCAGGGGAATGACTAAACTTCCTACTGTGTATGTGTGTTCATGTGTGCATGTGTACGTGTGTGTGTGCAGATCCAAAACATACCATATTTCTACGGCTCAGAGGGCTCCCCTTTCAGGACCATTTATTCTTTGTCATTTCTTCGGACCCAGTCAGCGCCAGTTTTTTTCCAAAGGCTAAATTAGAGAAGAGAGCGAATGGAAGGAAAGATGTGATGTAAAAAGTGCTCTCTGATTTCTTACTCCTTATGTGCTAATCTGTCTGCTGTAGAGGGACCAATGGGTGCAAAAGGGTGGGAGGGGGGGTGCGCTGACTGAGCTGGAGAAGGCACATCTCCAGTGGTGCTTTGGGTGGGTTATGTGGAAGGGGGCCTGAGGAGGTTTAAAGTGTGCTTGCGTGTGGATGTGTGTGTGCAGTGGCATGCACAGAGATTTTGGGAGGCAAGTGCTCTGTGGGAAAAAAGGGCACCTTTTGAGCATGTGGAAGAGCTTATTATAAAAACAAAATGCACAGGTTGAATGCAATTTGACATTTATTTGAAACATTCTCTAAAAATCATATAATCTGTATCCTACTTTACACTACATACAGTCATTCTCAAGTCAATCTTACCTACACATTTCCGTGAGATCATCCTAAAATTTGTAACGAAAACTACTCAGTGGGCTCAAAGGCGCAAGTGGGGCAAGTGCTTTAGCGCCACCTTGTCTCTATCTGTGCATGCCAGTGTGTGTGTGTGTGTGTGTGTGTGTGTGTCTGTGGGTTTGAGTGTGAGTAAGTTCCCTTGCAGTGGTGGCAGCAGCAACCTCCTGGGACACATACATCTACTACTTAACATCTCTCTCTCTAGATTGAGCCCCTCATCTGAAATGGATTGCCATTTTTTATCCTCTTTCCTCAACATTCCCCCAATCCCACCCTGGCTTCCTTCTCCCCCATCAGTGCAGACTGGTGACAGTGTGATGCAAAAACAGCACTTGACATAAATACAGCTATTGTGGAAAGGCGCAATCAAACATTCATGAAGGGATCTGGGCACAAGATGGAATCTAGGTCACGGATGCGCTGACAACTCGGCAGCCTGCTTGACTGAGTCTGTTTCTTTTCTCTGTCTGTGCTTTTCTGCCCCCACCCCCCATTTATTTCCCTGCCTCCCTCTCTCTCCCTCTTGCTTTCCCTCTCCTCCCCCTATCCTGGCTCACTCTCTCTGTCCTCTCTCTCTCCTTTCCTTCTCTCTGTATCTGCTCCTCTCTTCCTTTGATTCCTCTCTTCTCCCCTCTGCTCTGCTTTGCCTACTCTTCCATTTTAGTCTTGTGTTGCCTTGTCCATATTATGGATTCTCTTATTGTCCAAACTCCTTCTTTCTCTTTTTCTCCATCTGTCTTTACCTTCTTTTTTATCAGTATGTCTGTGCTTTCCACCCATATCTCAGTCTGAGTCTCATTTGCATAGTTTCTGTTGCTTCCTAAATTTCTTTTCTGCTCTCCCTCTCTTTTCTCTCCCTCCAAATCTCTTCCTCTTTTTTTCCTTTTTGTTTTTTTATGTCAGACCTATTTTCCTTCTTTCTCCCTTTCTAACTGAAAGCAAACATTAGCCGTTGAGAAGCCAGATGAAATGAATTTTCCATGTAATCTCTTTCATAGGGGGAGGGATCTTTCCCCACTCTTTTCTTTCTCCCCCCACTCTCTTCCCTTTCTCTTTCTTAATTCTCTCCCATTCCTTCCCCCTACCTTTCTAATTCTCTGTCTACACTATTTGTTGAGAAAAATCATGTATGCAGGCTGAAATTCAAGATTTTTAGAATGAGTGAGTAACATGAGACACTACCTCTTGTAATCTTGTAGAAAAAAATCTTTCTGTCTTTCATATTGTCTCACTCCTCTTCACCTGAATCTCATAATATTCTATCTTTCCTCTTATTCATCCTCTAGTCATACCTGAATCATACCATCTATTTTCCGCCCTCATTTTGTGCATCTCTCTTACTGTTTTTGTTTATTCTCTTCTCTCTTGCTCTTCTCCCTGCTCATCCCCTCCATGTCTCATCCGCTACCCTCCTCCCTAGCTCCCTCTCTTCTCTCCACTGATTATTCCTCCTCTCTTCTTTCCTCTCCTCTCTGTGTCTCTCCTTTCATCTCCCCTGCTATCCTCTGGTCCTCTGGAGCTGTGTTTGTGGCAAGCTCGCAGGTGTGGACTAGTGAGGCTTGTTTGGAGGGTGAGAGGTGGAGGAGGAGAGAGGAGTGGAGGCTCCCTCTCACACACACAGATTAAAAACAGAATCTGTTCTGTCTACTAAAGATATTGTCATAGCATATGTGTGTATGAGAGAGAGAAAATAGGGGAGGGTGTTTGTTGCCAAGTATGCATTTGTATGCATTCTTAATAACAGTTTTGCTATGCCCTGTTTGATGAGGCATCTAAATCCCTGCACTTTCATTTCTTTCTCTCTCTCTCTCTCTCTCTCTCTATCTATCTATCTATCTATCTATCTCTACAGCACTGTTCTCTCCATTCCAGGCAATTGGCATAACTCCAGCTAATCCGTGTTAGTGTGTGTGTGTGTTCTGTTCCATATGGTGGCAGGCGGCCCGTGTCGACGAGCCAATCGGAGAGTCACTTGCTGACCTAAATATCGCACAAAATTACATGGTGGGGGGATTGGGAGGTGGAAAGGGTGACCAAAATAGGTCACATATTTCCCCCACTTTTTCGTGTCACAAAATTGGATTTCCACGACCGCCATCACTACTCTGACCACATCACCATGGTGACAGCCGACAATGCCTACTCCCACCCACATGACATGGTCTTGGGCTTAGGGAAGGAAATCCCAGTTGCGATAATTTTTACAGATTTTACATGCCTATTGTTAGGACTGCTTGGCTCACACGCAGACCCAACATAAAGGGAAACC
>JAGFZM010003216.1:0-27276 GCA_017657215.1 Limnothrissa miodon
CTCTTCAGTATAGGCACCTGCCGTAAATTAAGGCAATTAGCTGGAGAGGCTGGTTTTGCTCAATCGTACCAGGTAAAGCAAGATTCAAACCCACGACCTTGTGACCACAAACCAGCTCCTCTACCCACTGAGCTACCACTGCTCCTGTAGTGATGCCAGTTCAGTTCAGACCATAAAGAGTTGTGGCTAGACCAAGGTTTTTAAAGTTAAATAACTTAAAAAGTAAAAGTAAGTAAATGTTCAAAAATACATTGCACAAATCACAAGAGTGGTAGCTACACAATGCAGTTGAAATTAAGCTGATAGGTTCAGCGGTTCAGGCTGTATTAAGTTCCAAAGATCCCATAGACTTCATCTATAAAAATAATAATAATAATAAGAAGAAGAAGAACAAGATAACAATAGTTTGCATGTCACCATGCAAACTAATAAGAATAAGAATAAGAAACTTGCGAAGAACAATACTGGCCTTGCCACCACTAGGCAAGCCACAATAATAACAATAATACCGAAGAACAATACTGGCTTGCCATACTTTGTATGGCAAGCCACAATAAGAAACTTGCGAAGAACAATAGTGGACTTGCCCTCAAGAGGGCAAGTCCACTAACAAATATGGCAGTGTCTGACCTACGAGGACCTAGGCAATCGTTTTTCATCAATAAAATGAGTAGCAACATAGTCCGTGTGTGTTTTTTTGACGCATTGTAACGATGATAAATGAATGTTGCTATCCCTCTGCTAACAACGAAAAATTAAGGACTACATGGAGTTGTCTCTTACCTTTGACGTCATTTTCAAAAACGACGGTAAAATGATTTAAAATGCAATATGTTCTTTATTTACAATGATTCAGTGTAAATTACAACGATTACAACGGTCAACAATTGGCAAATCTTTCACAAAGCTTGTTTTAAAAAACTGCGGGATGACATGTTGTCGAGCGCAGTATTGTATTGCTCTGGTTACCATGGTGACCACGGGCAAGCGCCACTATGTGTAGTCAAAAGGGCTTTCCGCTTTAGCCTAGTGATAGCAACATCTTATTTATTTTGTCATTAGACTGCAAATTTGCAAACCCATCGCCCATAACATGTTGTTTTAACATCCTCCATCGAATGCGGAGGTCGTCAACTCACATGCTTTTGCTCACACCTTATTTGAGACGGAGCTCCAAAATTAACATTGGATTTCCCATAGGGGAAAAACCTTAGGAACCGGATGTCTTGAAATGCTAACAAGAAAAACTACAGGCTTCCGGGTCACTTGCCAACTCTATGATGTATGCGTAAGCTCGTTTCTCATTAGTTCCCATTTTTTGGGGAAACGGAAGAGCTCTAAAATGGCAGCCTGGCCAGACTGAATCGTTCGCGAGTTCATTGTAGCGTCACAGACAGTATGGGCGGGCCCAGGCTAGTGGCCTACAGTACAACATGGACCTATCGGCAAGGAAAAAAAAATCTTGGAATTTGCTTTCATTTATTTCTCAAATAAATGAAAATGTGGAATGTGTAACAGATGATGGATGAATGATTTAACCTTATTGCACCATAGTAGTGAGTACTCACACTACAACACCGAAGAACAGACACAGACCACAGACAAGCCAAACAGAAGTGTGAAAAATCAAAGAAAGTTCAGCAGACCACAAAAGAGTTTGACAAGGGCTGTAACGATACACCAAATCCACAATTCAGTTCCTGTCATGATTTTTTTTTTCTTGCTTTATTTGTGGTGGTGGTGATGGGTATTATTTACTTAACTAAATAACATTAAACGGAACAAATAACAATAAACACCAAAGAACTATATAGGCCTACAAATATTGACTATAAAAATGATTAAACCCACTATGTGTAAGTTTAATTTTTTTGCGTATGAGAATTTCTCCCATCTATCGGCGAAGTGTACTGCACACATTTGAATAAAATGCATTAGCCCTTCCCTTCCCACGGTCCTCATTTCCAATGGTACTCATTTTGAAAATGGCGGCGCAAAATGGATATTCTCATTTGGTACCCAGCCACATCTATATATAAATGGAAATTACCAAGTTTACGGGAACACTACAATTTATTCATGGAGGTAATTACCATCGTTTTACATTATATTTTTAAAATAAAAAATGTATTTTTAATAAAAGACGAAGATAAATTGAAGATAAATCCTACACATAGTGGCTTTAACTATATAATAGCCTATATACATGGATGACATGTTTACAAACACTGCGCCTGCGCATCGTAATAGAATAACCATGAGAAAGCCCAGTTTAAATATACTTTTTATTACCTGTTGTAGTCTACTAATCCCTCTTCTGTAGAAGAATTGCACACACCCAAACATAATTCTACATATTTGAACCTTTGTCTATATACATATTTGACGTATTGACGTTAGAAGTTGTTTTGGTAGCTAATTTTGAGAGAAATGCACCTGCTGGTAATGCATAATGGCGCGCCAGCGCATGTAAATACTTTAACCTCTTGTTTTCAAAAATCGAAAAGGGCCGCATATCAATTGCCATAATAATTACAATTAGCCATTTTTGTGCTCGCTCTGAATTTGCTGGAAACTTTGTTTGGAATAAGTTATGGTAGTGTAGGCTGGTGCTATTGGGTTGTAAGCTAAATTGATTTCCGGATGGTGCGGTAGAACCTGCATCCGCATGTTTGTTCGTTTTGCTGGTCACTTCTTAAAACCCTTACAGCAAATTGTGTGGGTTTTGTCGAATACACGAGTGCCATCCTTTTTTTCCAGTGGGTAGCAAAAACGTTGCCTTACTGTTGACTTAAATGCATAGGGAGGTGTCTACAATCTGTGTGTTAGTTGCCGTTTCCTCACGTTCTTTAACTAGCTCAACTTTTGTAGATGGGCGTCACATGACGCGTAATTGGAGGCTTACAAGTAAAATGAAATAATTTATTCTTAACTATTTTCACGTTGAAGGTCTATTATTATTTTAACTTCAAATAATGCTAATAATGTAAAGGATGTGGTAGCATTGGATCTGGGTTATCCCAAGGATAACTAGTTTGAAGGGGTGTGTCGTGATTCTGCCTTCTCACCCCGTGATACAAGTTTGTGGTTCTGAGTTTCGCGATTTCGGTTTCATATAGCATATTGTTACAGCCCTACTAACACTGTTAAGTTGTTTTGTTTTTGTGTTAGCTAATTACTTATTCCAGAATCTTTGGTTCGGTTTGTATGTTGACTGGGGGCTGCGTTCTCAATTACTGGATCTGCCAATCTTTCTTTAGGTGACGTTATTAGGCCAAATAGGGTAATGGTGGTTGATAAATTAAACTTGATGAGAAATGCGACACGGACAAGTTACGTTGGCCTACTGCACAACATTTAAGACCGGCATAGAAATGAAAGACTTTTCAAGTGTTTTTAAGGTATTATTTCCAAATTCATGAATTCAATGCTTTCAGGACTTTTTAAGACCCCGCGGGAACCCTGCTAGATCCTGCCACCGGGATGCGGACCGGTACATTCCAAACCAGGCCGACATGGGGGGAATGCAAAAAAAAAAAAGAAATGAGATGAAAATCAGAAATTCGTCAATTCCGTTAAATTCAATTTACAATGAGTCCCCCATGAGCAGAGAGAGAAGACTCCTCTTTTGAGGAAAAAACTGGGGTAACTTTTAGTCTGGATGCAAATGCACTTTTACTTTACCCTCTGGGAAGGGCTTGATTCATGATTCTGTTTTTGTATATGTGTATGTGATTGTATGTGTGTTTTTTTATGGCTGCTGTAACAACAGAAGTTCCCTTTGGGATGATTAAAAAAAAAACAAGTAAAAAGTAAAAAAAAAAATCTGTTGTGTGTGGTATGCGGGGATAAGCTGTCAAATGACTATATGAAGCCATCAAAGCTCATTTGACACCTTGAAACCAAACTCACAACACTTAAAAATAAGCCCCTAGAATTCTTTGAGAAACCGGTCCTTGGTGCTGAAAAGGTTGGGGACCCCTGGTCTAGAACCCTGGTGATGTGGGAGGACAGGAGCTGGGGGGATTCTTCCAGCAGCATCTAGTCATCCAGATAATTCAGCACTCTTACCCCCTTGTCTGTGAAGAGGTGCAATGGCTACATCGACACACTTTGAAACAACGGGGGCCAGGGAGAGTATTCCTACGCTTTCCCCTCGAAAGCAAAGTGTAAGAAATGTCTGTGTCTGCTTACAATGTGGAAATAAGCGTTATTCAGATTGATCATGGCCATGAGATCGCCCTGGCGAATATTCAAGGTCATCAACCTCACAGTGAGTATGCAAAAGGGGAGATGCTTCAGGCGTTCACAGCTTGCAGATGGGGCAGAAGGAACCGCCTCTCTTTGGCACAATGACAAAAGTGCTGTAAAAGCCCCTGTACATCTCTTCAGGGGGGACAGGCTGAGCTCTTTGAGCTCCTGCCTCAGAATAGGAGCCCGACTGGGGGCTACAAGCAAAGGCATCACACCCTTGAACCGAGATGGGGGGCAAGTGAACTGTAACTGGTAACCCACAGTTACTGTGAAGAGAATCCACTTTGAGCTGGAGCAGGCAGCCCAAGCTTGTTAAAGAGCCCATAGAATGCAAAACCACATTTACCTTGTTATTGTTGAATTTAGGTAGCTTAAGGTATCCAACGGACCATACCAAAACTCCCAACACCATCTTCCGCCTCTTTCTACATATAAATTGCAGGCTAGAATTTGCCGGGCTGAAAAAAAACAATCTGAAACTAGTGCTCGGTGTACGTAGACAGCGCAAAGCTACACCTCCTCCATTACCTTGTCCAATCCAAAGAGCTCAAGCTCTAGAATCTTTGGTCCAATCAAAATAGTTTGGAACAGTCTCTTGTCCAGACCCCTGCTGCTTCGGCAGTATAAACGAACTGTAGTCTATGGCATAGCCAGCTAACATTGAGAACGGTTAACGGCTCTGTTGTTTGACTGGAGAACATACGAAAAATGTCAGCACAGGCGTGTAACGTTCCAGGATGTACTGGGGTTGTCCGGAACTTGCATCTTCCTCAACAACCTCGCATTCAACGGGAGTGGTTGATGTTTATCTACAACCATGTTCAACTAAACGTCAATCCGAGATTGGTCGTTTGCTCTGGTCATTTCACCCCAGATTGTTTCGCCAACCTCGGGCTGTATCAAATCGGCTTTTCACGAACACTACGCCTGAAACCAGGATCTATTCCAACTATTCTCCAAGCACAACCGATTCTGCCGGTAGGTAACCATGCTAGAATTCAGTGTTTTTTGGTTGCCATAACCATAGAATTATAGACTTGTATATACTGGTATTCCTATGGCCTTAACAGTTTGCCTACTTGATGCTACTTGGATATCCAGGTTATTGCGAAGCAAAAAAAAGTTGCTGCACACTCTGTCACTAAAGTGTTGGTAGGCTAGCAAGCTAACCATAACAACAGATACTAATGTCGCATTTCCACTACGCCCCCGGGCCGTCCCCAGGCTTCACCCCGGTCTTAAACACATGTGCTTAGCCCCAGTGTTGCATTTCCATTACCAAGTTTTAACACCGGGGTTTTAGGTGAACTTGGAATGTTTACTATACAAACGTAATAGCCTATGTTAATTTCCCGGTGAAGATGCATATCGCTGTCTATCATAGCATAGACATTAGTGCTGAAACTAAAACGTAGCCTATGCCTACTATTAATATTAAATAATATTAAATGGTGAATGTTTCTTCATAATGTTGTAATAAAGGCCGACAATCCTATTGCGTGTTTATTTAGCTCAGATAGTTAACCGATTTACTGCTGAGAAACAGATCTGCTGCTTGCTTTTAGCGTAGGCGCAAACATAGCGCGATATAAAATAAAATGGTAATGTTAAAAGGGGAGCGATAAAACTAATCTGCATACAGTCTATATAGCCTACAGTTGGGGTCAGACATAGTTGGATTTGTTTTCTAGCAGTAACGTTAAGAGTATCAGTGAAACTAGGGAGCCAATCTGCTTCAGAGAAAAAATAGCCATTAGGCCTCACAATGAACAAGCCAATCAGCGCCAGGTGGCGGTAAACTGGCCAAAGGGTGGGAAATACGAATATTTTTAATGAGTATACATTTCTTAGCATGGAATAGATAGCCTAGAAATGCTCCTGAGTCTTTTTCAGCCACACAAATTTGCATACACAATTATTGAGGATCAAAGAACATTTTATAATGGTCAAAAAATGCGTTCTATGGGCGCTGTAAATCAAGCTCCCTCTGTGTGGTGGCAGCATGGCTATTTGTACCGCAATGCTCCCCCGAGGGCGAGGCATGCAGCACTTAGCACTCGCCGTCCTGTGCGGCAAGGAGGGAGGGCGGCGAGCCGAGTGGACTTGAAAACTGTTTCTGATGGCTGCGCTGTAGCTGTAGCCAGATCTCTCTGGTGCGAGTGCACCCTGGTGCGACACGTCGACACCTAGCCGGGAGCGGGAGCGCGGGTAGAAGTCTCCTTCGGCAGCAGAGACTGGAACGAAGCCAAAGCCCTCTGTGCAGCCTCCACACACAGCCTATGAATTTCCAGCGCATCCCCAAACAGACTGGAGGCACTGATGGTGGCATCCAAAAGCTGCCGCTTCTCTTTGTCGCCCAGCTGGGCGAGGTTCAGTCACATGTGGCGGTTGAGCGCCACCGGTGAGTTCAGTGCGCGCTCCTGAGCTCTCTCTGCAGACTTAGCCACCTGTGAACAGTCTGTGAAAGAAACGCTCCCCCCTGCGCCGAACAAGCGTAAGCCTTATCTGCCAGGGTTGCTGTCATCCTGCAAGGCTTCGAAGGCGCGGTGGGGGAAGGGCCCAATGCTGAACTGAAGGGTGCTAGGCAGCTAACCACTACGCATTTGCCATAGTGAAAAATGGTGAATTCCCCTGAATGTTCTCTCAAATTGTCTAACACAAGCACTCAGGGGAATCCGATTCCTCCTCTATTTTCGGGCCAGTCGACTACGTCGGCTAGCTCCTTTGCCACAGCAGCCGAGTGTGTCACACAAGGAGGCTCCTCTTCAGTGAACTCTTCAAATGTCCTCTTGTCATAGGGAGCCAACAGGGAAATCATTTTGTTTCTATCCGATCCTGCGAGGGAAGCTAGCTCATCGAAGGCCAGTCACAGGAGCAGCTAGCATCACTGGGGCTGGAGCCACAAGGGAAGCTAGCTGAGGGACAGCTAGCTTAGCAGGGGCCAAAGCCACATGTATAGCTAGCTGAGGGGAAGCTAGTACGGCAGGGGCCTCAGCCACAGGCAAAGCTAGCTGGGGCCTAGAATCAACCGCTGTCGCAGTGGTAGCTGCCTCGGGGGCCAAAACCACATGAGAGGCACACCATGCCATAGCGGGACGATCTTCCATCTTGAAGACGGATGCACGGGAAGTCAGCACCCGGGAATGGAGCGAAAAGCAGGCCGAACAGGAGGAAGGATCCGCCGCCATGATCAGAGCATGGTCTTGCATGAAAGCAAACCCGGTGAGGGTCCGTCGTAGCATAGCCTGGTGGCATTGTCAAACAGAAGCCATCTGCGCTTATCCTGGGCACCAAGATGGTTTGCCGATGGAGTAATTCTTCAAGGAGGTAAGAAGAAGACTCTTCTATAGCTTTTATAAAAACTTTTTGGGTGAGCTTTGAGAAAAGCTCTTGGTTAATAGCTAAAAATAGCTAGCTAGCGCAACGTGCAGTGATTCTGAGAATCGCAGAAAGTAGAAAGATGCAATTTAGGGGATGCGCATAACATTTATACTGCGTCACGGCTTGCTGTGAGGGTCGCAAGCCCACGTCATACCCGCCACCCTTTTTTTTTCAAAAGGTTAGTTGTATGTAGCTTTCAGCAAAAAATATGTGAAGTTGAGACGATAGATATAAAATTTGTCAAGATAAATTTTTGAAGGGGACACAAATAGGTCAGATTGTTCTTATAAAGATATTTCCCCACAGTGAAAATCTTTGCTTCTATAATTATTAAAACTATTTATTGCATTGTTATGTTGTTTACTGTCAAGTCATCAACATACAATGAAATGTAAACATGACTATTACTGTGAAAAAGATACATAAAATAACTAAAGCTTTGCAACAAAACAGTTTAGGTGCACTGAAAAACAATCTAATATCTGCTCTCCTTTTCTATGTCATTTTAGTCTATGAAACTGTCTGCAAGGTAACAATAAAAACAAGGAATTAAAAAAGGTTTAAAATTAATTAAGTTAAGACACCTAAGAACAGAATAGAAATTGAGTACAGTAGTCTCTTTCAGAAGAACAGTGATATAATGAAGACTCCCGCAATATAAATATACCAGCCACAAAAAACGTGTTGAATCAAAGCCGAGTGAATTAGATCTAACGTTACTGTGTCGCCTTGACAACCATAAACTAACGTAGCTGCTGATCGTCCATTCAGTCCGGCTGAGATTAACGCCACCAATAAAAAAATATCGGAAAAAACACATACAATACCCACTGATGGCCTTGTGCATTCTATCCTCAAGCATAACACTTTTTAAACTAAACATGACATCCTGTTAAATTAAATCTGGATGTCTGCAAAAACACTGTGGCACCTGCAAAACATTTCAGATGTACTGGGGGGGCTAAATGCCACATAAACAAGCTAACGTTATAAGTATAACGAAGTAGCCAAAACTTTTGATGCTAATATAGAAGATTTGTGGGAAATTACATGGATAATCACCATTTATGCTAATTTATAAATGATTCAGCCTTAACTACATTAAAGAGAATCGATTTATTTAATGTGAATGAAATACCCTAGTACTAGCGTTCAACTTCATTGAGCTGCAGCCACGCATCCAACTATGTAGACTAGAGTAGGCTACGTGAGATGAATTGGGGTAGCAATATGTTCTTCCCCTAACTTAGACGAGTTGATACATACCTGTCTTGTCTCTGTGCGTGCACTCAATCGCTCTGGTGCGCGATGCTACTTTGTAAGCATTTAGCTTAACCCATTTCTTTCAGTCCATCCAAAAAAGGCTTGGACTTAAAAATGACTAAACGCATCTATGTCTTTCCTATTTACATGCAAATACTCAAATAGCTACCTATGACGGTTGTCGTGACACAAAAGGAAACAACAATTTTCTAAGCAGATAACGAGGAGAACTATGTATGGCGGAAAACAATTGGGAGCCCTACGCCGCTGGCGCACTAAAATCCGGCGAAGGGCTCTCAAGTGTTTCTCTGCCATACATCGTTGTCTTTATTATCTGCTTAGAAAATCGCTATGTTTCATTTTGTGTCACACAACCATCATAGGTAACTATTCTAGTAACCACATGTAAATAGGAATGATGTGTGTGCATTTGGTTGTTTCTAAAAGCAATTGAGTGCATGCACAAAGCCAAGATAGGTATGTAACAACTCGTTTAAGTTAGGGAAGAACATATTTCAATATTACAATACGGTGGCGTGTTGCTTTAAAAGTGTAGCAGAGCTAATATTCAGTAATATTGACTTAAAAGAGCTGTATTTGCAGTAAATGTTGCATAAAACTAAGCCTTAGTCAGAGGGGCCTAGGTGGTGGCCCTATTCTAACCCTTCTGGAGCCTGTCCACTCTCCCTTTTTCCTTAACATAGCGCCAATAGAGGAGGGATACACGAAGAGATAGCTTTAATCAGGCATACTTCAACATCTACACTACTCCTTATTTTCAGAATTAATAAAGCAATACAGAGCAGTACTTACCATTCTCGAAGTAGAACCTATGGAAGTCATGGCCCTCCACCAAGTTCCCCAATGCCTCTGGTTCAAAGGAGGTAAGGCCAGGATCACAGATTTTCCTGTGAGGCAAAGACCAAAAGCTCATAATGGCTTTATGGCACCTTTGAACTAGCATTGATTGGGTGGTGAGATGTGCAGTCACTCTCTCCACAACACTGGAGGCAACGAGAATGTGATAGCAGGGCGTAACCAGAGTTACTCCTCCCATTTCTAGTAAAATTATGGAGATTTCTTGTCCTTTGCAAATTGGACATTTATATTACAGCATTTCTTTAATAAACTAGCATTACTATTCATCCTGAATAGGGCTTAAGTTGTCATCTGTCATCAGTGCAGTTTGAGGCAGTAATTGGCACAGAATCTAGACTGAAAGATGTTAAATCAGCAGCTCTTTGAAATCAAGAAAGGGTAACACTTTAGTTAAAGACACAATTATTCACCATTCATTAATTTGCTGCTTACTAGCATGTATATTAATAGCATACTAGCCATTTGTTAGCCATTATAAACCTCTAATTAATACCTTATTCTGGAAGACCTTATTCAACCCTTAATAGACCATTAACTAAGATTTATAAGCCCCTAGAACATTTCATAAAATATTAAACAGAACAAATAACATATGACTGAACACCAAAGAACACCCCATTAAGTCATCAGCTAGCCCCACCCCACACACACACAACAGTACACCACCCCCACTCATTCATCAGCTAGCTCCTTTCCCACATTTACTCAGAACACTGTCCTCGACTACACTGCAGTACCAGCTGCCCCCACCCCCCTCCTCACATACAACAGTACAAATTCATCCCATGCCTACTCCCCACATACACAGCACACCATTAGTATAATGTGTAGTGTGGTGTAGTTGGGTGTAGTGTGGTGAAGTGTAGTTTGGTAGTGTGGTGTAGTGTAGTTTGGTGTAGTGTACTGTAGAGTGATGTGGTGTAGGGTAGTGTATTGTGGTGTGGTGAAGTGTAGTCGAAGAGACGAATCATAAGGAGATTCTTCCTGTATCAATGACGTAGTGTTCGAGAGGCTGCCACGCCTTTTTAGGAGACCGGTAGTAGAAGGGACCCCCGTTAAACTTTAATGGGAAATTACTAGGAATTCACTCCATTTCCACCAATACATTAATTTCCCCTATTTGAGCAAAGTCTTTGGGACTTGTTACACCCCTTGTCACCATGGGCAGGTAAATGTGATGAATACTAGCTTGAAAATATATTCTCTAGGCTAACGGAATGTAAGAAAATGAACGTTATTTCAGCCTATACAGCCAGAAATATGTATTACTGTTTAAATGCTAACCAACGAAAACAGAGTCCATAGCCATTAAAATAGCCTACTTATTACTAAATAAAAGTCTCAATAAAATCGACCTTGTTAGACAATATTACTCCTGTCAGCTAAAATGAACATTTACATCTCAAGTTTGTTTACAACAATATTCAAGTTTAACCAAGTTTAACCCCCCTTCACTCCTTCCACCAACCCCTGGCAGTTGGGTTGGCCCCTTGAGTCGTGGTTCTGCCCAAGGTTTCTTCCTTAGAAGGGAGTTTTCCCTTGCCCCTGTTGCTCTTGGGTGCCCCTTGTTAATGATTGGGAGTAGTAGTTATGACATAACTGTTGCCTCTCCACTGTTACTTTCATACTGTAGGCCATTCCCATCTCTCTACACTATTACTTTACCTCATTCTTCACCCTTTCTCTTTTTTTAATGCACAATAGACAGACAACATCAACAATTTCACTACATTTTTAAACCTTTTAAAAAAGTATGTTACAATAAAATCCTTGAATCTTTGAAAATGCGCCCGGCTTGGTAATGCATAATGGGGCGCCAGCACACTAAGTAAATACTTGAGCTTCTCATTTTCAATAATCAAAAAGGGTCGTGTATCCATTGCCATTATAATTCTAATTAGTAATTTTTGTGCTTGACCTTTGCTTAAAATAAGCTAGGTAGTGTCGGCTGCTGCTGTTGGGTTGTAAGCTAAATTGATTTCGGGATGGTGCCCTAAAATGTGCATCCACACGTTTTTCGTTTTTCTAGTCACTTGGGGAAGCTTTTTAAAACACTTACAGCAATTTGACTGAGCTTTCTCAACTACATGAGTGCCGTCCTAGTTTTTCAATGGGTGGCCGAAATGTTGTCATACTACTGACTTACAGTCATTCCCAATTGAGAGTAGCCGCGAGACTCACGTAAAACATGAGTCACGGCATTACGAGATGTGTCACTGCAGCTACCGCCGCTAGGAGGCAGCACAAGACCTCTCTAATGATTGCACAACATTCGGAGAGTTAAGCGGAGCAAGAGACGTTAGTTTACTTCCATGTTCTATTTTTGCAATATGCAGTTTGGTCTGATATAGTCAAATTTTTATGCTAGAATTACTTTACATTTTTTTGACATATATTTTGGACCCTATGGCTTAACAATCAGCCTGCGCCAAGAAGCAAATCCCCAGCTTTATTAGGAATTCTAACACAAAATACTGATACACCATTTCCAAAGAGACACAGAAAACACGACTGTTCCTTGCCCACAAACACACATGAAAAACGGTCTGACTCCTGCTCTAACACCATGAATCAAACCTGGATTCTATGAACTAGTTATACAACTAGTTAGCCTATATGCCTATGTTCATTTGTGTTCTATTTTCGCAATAGGCCTAATGCTTTTGGTCTTGTATGTTTGAGTAGGCCTACGTGAAGAAACTTCGTTTTACCTTATTTTGAAGCCTCTTCAAAATCCACCGAAAACTACATCCATTAATGAGGATTTAACCGTAGGTTAAATCAAAGTCCTTCTCCTATAAAAACGTCTCTGGCAGAATTTCACCTTCAGCTGGTGCTGCGACAAATAGGCCTATATGTGCCGAATGCGGTTTGCCCTCTGCTCATATTGCGTTCAGTAATGCTGCACTGGGCCAGTGGCATTTTTTATTGTAAGACAGGCCTTTTTTTTTTTTTTTTTTGAAGTTCTAAATGAGCACGTAGTTCATTTGTTGAGAGGCGCGTTGTAGCAGAATTGTATACCGAATTGTATACAGAATTGTCATGATGGCATTGTTCACAATGGCACTACGGCCCTGTAAGTTTCCCTATGATTAGATGCATCACGCTGGTCTGGTTCATGTTGTTTTAATGGTTTTTCAGTATCATGTTTTTGTGAATGAGGAAAAAGTAGCCTATGCCCATAGGTTATTGCTTGGAAGAATGATTATGATAGTTTTTGAAACAACACATCCAAAAGACTCACAATGTCACCGAACAAATGTCAAATGTCTTACAATTAGAGTTTCTGCACTTATTGTTTCCCACTTCAAGCAGTGGTTATAGTTTATAGGTTATAGTGGTTATACTTTTTAGTTAATGCAAAACGCTTATTATTTTAAAATGTTAATGCACTGACCGCAAAACGTACTGCTTTGACTTGCACGACCTACTGGGGGAGGTTGAAACAAGTGTTTTAATCATCCCGACAATGCCTGCTCGCAGCAAAAGGCGTTTTTTCCTAGACTAAAAAATATTGACATTTCATACTGTAGGATATGTTAGACCTACATCATAATTCATCTGTTGTTTAAAAGTGATAATATTATCGCTCTTAAAATGAGCCCCCAGGTTTAACTTCAGATCAGTATTGCACATCGACACGATTTTCCCTGGGTCTGTCTAGTATTACAAGCATGGGATGACAAAATTTCATGTTTGAATTGTGAATGGTTTACGAGAAAATCTCAATGGTTAATTCGTCCCCCAGTTCAATCGTCCCGGCTTTCCCCTACAGATGAGCGTTTTACGCCCACAGGCTCTCAGCAGCACCCATCATCTTACTTGCATTGTGTATAAAGATCGGGGGGAGGGGGGAGGCTATACGTGCAAACGATCTGCTGGGAGGATGGGCGACCAATTGTTTACTAAAATAGCCTACCTATATCCCTAAATCCCTCATTCGCAAGCAGCACAAAATGCATGTCCTTGTGAAGACTTTTATTGAATTGAAGTACTATTTCACATCTTACACTCAAAATTACACATTGCAATAACAGAACCCCGTTCTGGAGCCATAGGCTACTGTGGTCCAGTGGTTCTCAAACTTTTTTATTCATTCCCCACTTAGAAAGAAGGAGAATTTTCGCGCCCCACCTGACCTGTATCAACACCCCCGCTTTATGATCAGCTCCCATCTCGCAAAGAGCGGAGACATCGCACATCTTTCGCTAATGCAGCTTTCACCATTCGTTTTTTCTACTAACGGTATTCTGCGAGTTTTCGTTTTAAAAAAAAAGTGATGGGCTTATTAGCGTGATTTGGGTGTGAAGTATCCAAGCGCAATGTTAGGCCTTATACTGTCTGCTGCCAGTTGTCTAAGACACAGAACACACATGAGTCGCTCATCATCCCCAACTATGAATCTAAACGCAAACGCATCATACTTTCTTTGGTTGACTCTTCTTTTTTTTAGTCCGCCTGTCTTATTCTCATTCTCGCCATATTTTGTGACTGTGCGCCCATATGCACCGCAAATACTGCATAAAACATTTTTGCCCCACTGCTTGTATCAAATTCGTCCATTTCTTTAACCATTAAACGTGATACTTGTGCACACATTGTGTAGCCGTTGTGTAGCCTATTTGAGGGCCCAGCACAGGTCGAAAAACGTTAGGCTTTCATTTTATTAATATTTTAAAATTAATATGAAATGAAATAAAAGAAATAAACTGGAGATCGTAAATTGCACTCGCATAACACGTTCGTTCAATGATCATTGGTCGCTGAGTAAACTTGATTCATTTGATTTCAATGTGCCTGTTGCGCTGCAGCGCAGAATTGTATCGTTTTTATCCGTTTTTATTTATCACCTTTGGTTTGCCAAATGGATGTATGAAAATGAATTTAAGAAAATGGTTTACAATTGCCCGTTCATTGCCTGCAACCTTTTTGACAGTAAGCCCTTTGCTTTTTTCACTTCTTGCCAACCTAGGCCTATTAAGCAATGAATAGTTGATCTCATTGCATTTGTGTTTCGTAGAGGCAATACGTGACTGTCTTATGTCAGTGCTGCCTGATGCCTAGCTACTCCCGGATTGCTCACGATGGACGTTAAAATGATTATATGGGGCTGACAACTCAGAGTCTTGATGAGCTCACTCTGTTGTGCGTTGATCACAGTCATCTTTCCCATCGGGACTATGCGTCAGCATAGTTCACTGTATTAATTAATTTTATTGAATTGAATAATTACTATATTTAGTCTATGGTTGGTAAACACAAACATGAAAACAACACTCAAATAACAGACTATTTACAGTAACAAAATAACAGTAGGCTATTCAGTATAACTAGCCTATTTCAGCTCAACTTTACTTCCTGACGGCTGTGTGTTAAAACACTCGCGGTCACGGGCGCTCCCAAGTGCCACCTGGTGGTCGTTTGGTACACTGCAGCTTCTTTAGAAAAAAAATAATTAAATAGTGCGTGTCACACTCATGACGCACGGGAGGTTCGTGCGTGCAGCCGGGCCATTTCATGTGACACTGACTGTAAATGTATAAAGAGGATCTACAATCTCAAGGTTAGTTGCTGTTTCCTCACATTCTTTAACTTGCTCAACTTTTGTAGACAGACGTCACGACACGTAATTGGTGGAGGCTTACGGATAACATGAAATTATTTATTCTTAACTAGTTTTGTGGTGAAGGTCTACGTATTTTATCATTGTAATTCCAAATAATGCTAATAATAATTTGTGATAAGATGTGGTAGCATTGGATCTGGACAGGATGGATAACTAGTAGGAAGGGGTGTGTCGTGATTCGGCCTTCTCAAACTGTGAAACAGGTTCGTGGTTCTGAGTTTTTTTTTATTTCGGTTTCATATCGCATATCGTTACAGCCCTAGTTTACATTAAATTTACATTCAATTTTTTTAAATTGTTTTTAAACTTTATGTGGTCCCTATGGATTCATTCACATCGGATGTATCGTTTATAATGTGACACATTACAGAAAAAAATGTGTTGATTTTGAGACTTGCTTATTCATGAGCAACAAAGTTCGAAAGAAAGGGAAAATTGGGGTGCTGTGGCTCAGTTGGCTAAGGTGCCATACCATTGATCCGGGGACCCGGGTTGGAGTCTGACTCAAGGTCATTTCCCCATCCTACCCCATCTCTCTCTCCTACTCGTTTCCTGTCACTCTTCACTGTCTTATATGATTAAAGGGGAAAAGCCCAAAAAATATCTTTAAAAAAAAAAGAAAGGGAAAATTGAATCAATGTTTATGCTATCTTGTTTTCATTAATAAAAAAGATATTTGTATTTGTGCTAATTTGGCTGTCTGTTGTATACTGTGTGCATTGTAACGACAATTTATCCTAAGTTCCCCTAATTTCCTTATTTCTT
Source organism: Limnothrissa miodon (assembly GCA_017657215.1). Classification (NCBI taxonomy): domain Eukaryota; kingdom Metazoa; phylum Chordata; class Actinopteri; order Clupeiformes; family Clupeidae; genus Limnothrissa; species Limnothrissa miodon. The sequence continues at coordinate 16,169 of JAGFZM010003216.1, forward strand.
TTAGTTTTGTTGTTGGTGTTGACTGGGGGAGCTTTGACGCTTGTGTGTGTAAAGAAAATAATCCAAGAGTTTGAGCGAATTTCCATATAATTAAGTCTTTTTTATTACAAAGAAAAATGTATACATGTGCAACCCGAAGTTCTCTTGCGCAGTCCAGGCTAACCCTAACCAGTCGAACAAAAAGCCCAGGCTCCCAGTCAACTGAATAGGACGCTCTTTGAAGAGTCGGGAGGTAAGCTTTACTAACATTCTACTCACACAGCTAGGCTTGCTGGCATCCGTTACACATGCTGCTCCTTTAACCAGCAGACAAAACAGAAAAGCAAAAAAAATAAGCCAAGCAATGCAGAACCAAGGTCAAAAGCTGTGTGCTCCCAGTCAGCCACACCAGTGCCTGGACACCTTCCTCTTTTATGTCCTTTAACCTGTAGAGGGCACATACTTGCAGAAATGGAAATAAAAATGCAAGGGTTAATAAACTAAATAAAAAAAAATTATAAATGGCTCCTACATGCATCATACACTTAAAAAGTGTGAATAGGAGGCAACTTTAGAAATGCGACCACATGAGGGTTAATACGTGACAAATTAATTGTAAACTGAACGTGAACAAGACCCAACTTTAGAATAGAGAACATAATCTGCATTAGAACATTTTTAATAATGATTTATTTGTACAATATTAGCACAAAGATTTTGTGTCTAGTTTCATAAGGATAGGCCATCTTTGGTAAGCATTATTGGGAGTGAATAACTGTTCTTCTGTTATTACCACTTTACAAACTCCATACTAAGCCATGCATATTTAGATCATAATTCATGTGCAACAACATGCGTAACAACTACAAATAAGGGGTAATTAGGAGCTTATAAAGGGGGAATTCTTAGTTAATGGTTTATTAAGGGTAGAATAAGGTCTTGCAGAATAAGGTAATTGTTAGTGGTTTATCATGGCTAATAAAGGACTAGTATTAATATACATGCTAGTAAGTAGCAAATTAACAGCGAATAATTGTGTCTTAAACTAAAGTGTTACCCAGGAAGCATTTCATTGTTTGAAGACAATTCAAAGGACTTTCTTAATTAATTGTAGTTAAAATATTGGCTTGTAATTGTTCAGTGCTGAAACATCCAGGTTATTTTTTAAGTAGGGACTTTACAACTGACACTTTAGGGGTGCAGGAAAAAAATCCAGTCTCAGTAGAGGCATCCATAATCTGGAGCACATCAGCCATTATTAAGTGAAGAACAGGTTTTGTTCAAATGTCTAATTTAGATGTGGAAGAACTGACATGTTGTACAGTGTCTCATAAATAGTTAGGCTAAATTCCGGCATTGTGTTGAGATTCTCTTTCTGTGTCACTGGTGATTGCAGATATGAGTTATTAAAGCAACACGCCATCGTACTTCAGTATTGAAATATTCGAGTGTCCGCATGTAAATAGGAAAGACGTGGATTTGCTTGGTGGCTTCTAACTTCAAGGCCATTTGGTGTGCATTGAAAGAACTGGGTTAAGCTAAATGCTAAGAAAGTGGCATCACGCACCAGAACGATTGCGTGCACGCACAGAGACAAAACAGGTATGTATCAACTCGTCTAAGTTAGGGGAAGAACATATTCCAATACTGAAGTACGGTAGCGTGTTGCTTTAAGAACAAATTTATGTATGAGCAAATTTCTTTATGAGACCCAGTATCCCTATTTTATGCAGCATTCTTCTTTTGAAAGATAAGAAGCAGCACACTTACGCATAGGCCTCAAAGTCACCATTGTTGATGGATTCAATCAGCTGCTCAGTCACTTTGATAATCTCCTGTTTACGAGCTGGGAACACAAAAACACCACACTATTGGCCACACATGCATCATACATCATACAGGAATTAGAGAGAACAACCAAAGATTATCATTACTATCGTTTGGATTTTTCTTTTTATCATTATTTATATTTCTGAATGATTAGTGTTCATTGATGAGTGATGAACTCACGGGTAACACTTTCATTCAAAAGATCAATTTACCTTTATTGATAACTTGGCAAGCTAAGGGACAGCAAAAAAATTACTCAGACTTTGGTCACAAAGCATGTTCTGCGATCATGAGTCGCAAACAATCAAACGCACAAGTTGCACTTAGTTTTGAGCCATAGAGGACATGCAGCCAAGACTTTGGACAGTGGCTTTGGATCTGTGCTTGGCCACGGATATTGTTAGAGAGCCTATGAGGGTGATATTCTGACGTGACACTCATAGCAATAGTACACTTTGAAAGAAAGAGAGAGAATGTAAACAGAGTTTGGGACTTATCTAACACATTTCCACTACAGCCCTACTCTACCCGGCTTTATTCTACTCGGCTCGGTTTACAAACAGGCCTGGTTTGCTTTTCCACCAGCCCGGGTACGAAGTGGTACTATTGTGAAGTGGGTGTGGACAAACTGCCGTGACGTCGCTAGAGTTAGCTTGCTAACGACTATGTAGTAAGTGGTAGCTGCCTGACCTAAAATAGGTACACTTTTCTCCAAATCCAAAAAGTAAACACTTTAAAATAATGCTGAATGTAAAATGAATACAGAAAATTTGAAGAACTCCAAAATAACATTCCCCCCACACATGTTGTCCCATTCACTTTACTCAAGCAGTAAACAGATGTTGTTACCTCTCATTTGAACACTTGCTGATGGCGCTATATGTTCTGAATATCAGACCCGTAGATCAAATTCGTGGCTTGGAATATTTTATTTTACAAAGAAAAAACTAACAGCACCGAACAGAGGCAAAGTTGTGCTCTCATGTAGCCACAGAGAATTTTTAATAGGGGAAAAAAAAGGCTCCGGTAAAGCTTGCACCACCTCTTGAACCAATCAGCAGCGTTAGTCTGTCCACGTCAGGCTTTAGTACATACTTGGCCTGAATAGAGCCTCGCTGGAGCAGGTACGAAAAAAAGTCCCTACTTGGCCCTACTTTCCCCTACTACGGGCTGGTGGAAATGCAACAAACACGGGTAGAGTCGAGTAGAGTAGAGTAGAGCCGGGTTGGTGGGAATGCGCCATTAGAAGATCACATGAGAATACCACCATTGTCTCTTTGGTGCCAGCCCCGCAAATGCCTCTCTATTCTTCTTTTTTTCTAAAGAAAAAGCAACAGCAATAAAAAAAAAAAGTCTTATAAAATAAAATAAAAAAAACTCAAACTTATCTACTGACAGATTACAATGGTATAGGAGTATGGCAGCAAAGGTGTTTAACTTAGGGGTTTTTTTGTAGCTCATTCTTAGTGGATAGAAACAGCAGCTGAATTGCATGGGAAAGAAAGGGGTGCCATCTATTGACACTGAGAGGCTATCAGATGGAGGAGAAAGTGGAGAAAGTGGTTTTCCAGAGGTTTATGGGGTCTCACACACTCTCGTGGGCAGTAGGGGACAGAGGACAGGTGAAGTGGTGGGGGGGAAAAAGGGGTGGTGTCTCTTTTCCCACTAGAGTTGGGACTTACTCTGGACCGAGGAGGTGGGCACCTGCCTGGCCTCTGGGCTTGTGGTTTGGGTGCGGGGCTGTGGCTGTGGCTGTGGTTTGGGCTGCCAGAGAGAGTTTATGCTGAGGCTTCCAAAGCGCTTGGCTGCCCAGAAAAGGTGCAATTGGACGGAGGAAAACAAACGAAAGGTATTTTCGAGTAAGACACTGATGATTGAAGTTTGAAGAATGGGATGAAAAGAGGGCAAAGACCACAGAGGAAGGTGGAATACGAAGGGTTACTTGCTATGACAGAACAAAACTAGAAATTCGGAGAAAATGAAATAAAAACAAGAAAAAAATGGCCTGTGATATGATTGGCTTAAAAGTAAGAGGAGAAATAGAAAGCAAAGAGAAATCAAAAGTTTTGGGTTATGCGGTGGATCACAGCAGCCACACACTGCCTACCTTTCAGGTCATCGTCCTCAATGGTCGTATTAGCACTCTCAGTGGATTCCTAATGTTCCAGGTAAAACACAGGGAAGCGCATACCAAATTTCAACACAGAGAGCATGAGAATCTGATAACATCTTATTTTAGCATAAACATAAAAGCCTGTAAAACATAAATACATTTTATGATTTGCACTGACAAATGAAAAAGATGATATTTTACCTTGTTTCTGTCAACAGGGTTGTGGATCACTGTTGTCTGAGGTTCCTGTGTTATTTCACAGGAGACAGAAAAAAGCAAAAGAAAAAATTAACAATTAGGGAAGTTTGTGAATTGAATAAAACAACACACGTATAAAAACAACACAAATGGTGGAACACTGGAAAATAAACACAGCATGCAGACAGGAAACATACTCCATCTGTTTTGTGTGACTGTGTGTCTAAATCATGTCCTTAAAACTTATCCCTTAAAAAGAACGGCTATTTTGATATGCCTGAGGGGAAGACTCAACAAAACAAAGCACTGCAGGTATCCTATGTCAACTCCTATTAAGGGGCACTACAACAGCATCTACGTTATCAGTGGTTTCCCACTAAAACAAATGACCCACATGGTCTAGAGCACAGGTGATTGCCCCAGAGACTACTGACCCTGGTGTAAGTAAGAATGGGGCAGAGGGAGAGTGTGTCTGTGTGTATGGGGACAGCAGGAGACTGCAGCTGCCAATGCCCCCCTTCTGCTCAGCATGGTGGGGCCTCTGTGGACTGGACTTGTCACCAGCAGCTGGCCCAAAGCACATGCAGCATTACATAACGCTCCCACTGAACACTTTACCCTAAGCCCCTAATTTTGCCCTCTAATACTTTAATTTGCATTTTTGTCTACACTTCACTCCCCCTTCTCCTCTCTCTAACTCTAGTCAGTTTGATTTATAAATCCCTCTCAACTACCTCTATGCACTACACACACCATATGGTTTAATGTCAGAGGTTTGACGGTCATATACCCTTTTGCATCTCTTTTTTGAACAGTTCTCACTCACATACTGTACATATAAGCTGCCCTGCTTGTGTCCTCCTTAGAGTAGTGCAATGGAGTGGTGCAGTCTAAGGTTTGTTCTCTACTTTCCTCACTCCCAGTATAACCGCCTTTTTGTCTATGGATGTATACTTGGAAAACAAATTCTGACTTCCTGTCAAGCAAGTGTAATACACCTCCCAAAATTAGGATTAAACAGACACAAACTCTCTCTCTCTCTATATATATATATACATATATATATATATATATATATATATATATATATAAATAGATAGATAGATAGATACATATATATGTGTGTGTGTGTGTGTTTATGCATATATAAATCATACACACACACACACACTAATTCTGAGCCATGGTGGTCAGTGTGCAAGCTTTATCTCAATTGATCCTGATGTTTTTATCCAACTTGTCTAATCACAGTCTGAGATTAGAAAAGATTATGCAGAGTCATTTTTATCATCTGTCTAGGAAACAAATAATTAAAGCTGTGATGTGAGAGAGAGAGAGAGAGAGAGAGAGTGTGTGTGTGTGTGTGTGTGTGTGTGTGTGCATACGTGTGTATTTAAGGAAGTTAGGTTTAGGGAGGGGTACTGTGGTTCATCAAGTGCACATCATGCAACTGTCAAGTCAAACCAGATTGCAAGTGTGCTCACACACATATGGTGATTACATTGTCCGTCACATACAAATTCTACCTCATAATTGTATGGCCACACATGCATATACAGAACACATACCACTGCATGCACAGAAGCATCTTACAAGCTCACATTACAAAATCTAACCAAAGCAAGATATGCATATAGCAAGAAGTTCTTTTAAAAGGACAAACACAGATCATGAGGACCAAAGGTGCACATTTACTTTGGTGAAAAATAAATACAGCACTCAAAAGGCATTACTATCTTGATTAATCAGCCTTTACTTGGCGCAAGTAAATGTGGCCCCTGGTGTCTCTGGGATGGAGTGAGAGAGCATGCATGGCAATGCAAGGGCAGTGGATCGCGGGTACCAGTGCTGGGGCTGGGCCCGTATCTTTAGGGCTGGTGGCTATGTTGGCTTTGTTGTTAACCTGTGGGAGTGTGTAAAGCAGTCATTACAGTGTTGACGGGCTGACGCGCTTGAAAACTACAACAAAAAAGAAACAATACACAAAAAATAAATTATTAAGATAAAGACAGTTGAATTCATGAAATCAGTGAGGCGGCAAATTAGTTGTCATCCTGATAGATTGTTGCTATCATCAGATGTGTGCATTAGCAGTTTGAGTGTCTTTATATCTTTAAATCTGATGACAACCACAAAACAGTTTATTGACCCTAAGATTTTTTTGAAAAATAAATAAATAAATGAATACTCCATGGGTCTCATTTATAAAACTCATAGATTGCATAGATTCCTCACTGAAAGATTTTGAGCACAAAATGTCAGAATTTTCGTATGCAAAACCCCCCCAAACACCATGCGTAGAAAACTTGTACACACTTTTCTCATGATAAATACGGATCAGCGTTACCTTATACCTCATGCTCCTCCCAAGGTTGTCCCATATTTTACCAAATAAGGTCTACGATAATCACTGAGGGCGGAATTCTCCGGGGTGCTTAAGTAAAAAAAAGTGTGTAGCTGCGCGCTTTTCAGCCTGCGCGCATTCTGCCATAGGCTCAAATCAGTCCCTTGCGCGCCAAAAGCCCAGTTGCGCGTTCTAGGCGGGGCAACCCTTAAATAGGGGAGTATCTAATGAAAAGGTTCCTTACGCATATTCTCCTCCTGACTTAAGTGTTTTTACTGTTACGCACCTTTGACGGCTGTATTAAGGTCAAGCGCCACTATATAGTGAAATAGTATATTGCGTTTGATGTAGGTCACGGACGATTTTGAACATGCCAAAGTTTGAGACATTCTATATTACATTGTTCATCATTATTTCTAAACTACATTTATCACAACCAAAAGAAATTATCAAACTAAATCATCAACTCTGTTCATGTTTTTTTTATAATCCTCGTCTGTCTCCTGTTCTGAATAATTTTCAATTAAAATATGAGAGTACGACCATATTTCTACCATATTCTCAAAAATGAAAACCAAAATGACAGGCCGGCATTTGCTTGCTTGAGTGGGAACGAGACGAACACGCAAACAGCCACGCATTTATTGGCCTGTCCTGCGAGTGTGACTAACACACTTTGCGCTTTCCTTTGGACCGTGAGGCCTTTGCAGATCAGCAAGGAACGATTCACCCAAAAAAAAAAAAAAGAAACGGTCGGTGATCATCAAGGTCACAAGCGAATCTGGCATCTGGGTTGTTCTTGGGAGTTCCATCGCATAATTTAAAATCGCGCAGCTGATTTCATAGTAGGCCTACTCTAGTTTGAGAGTTTGAGAAGTACACAATTTCGAAATGTCATCGCCTTCACTGAGATCGTTTTTTAGTGTGTGTGTGTGACTACAATTTTCTCCTCCCTGTCTTCCATGGAACAAACAGGCTAAGGTAGAAGGAGCACATTTTAAATGGTTTACGCTAGTTAAGAAGCGCTAAATTATTTATTTCTTATTTTTGTCATTGCGTACAGTTTATGAATTCAATGAAATTGTATTGTTCCCTGGTATTTGCAAATGTTTTGCGGTAGTTGAAATATCAATGTGTTAATTGAATTGTGGTCTTTGACTTTGATAGCTTAGCCCATAGGCAAAGACGCTTAATCTTGTCATGTGATATGTCTATTCCAATTTAAAGTCATGGTTGGCACTTTCTGTTGATTACAACGGCATTTTCATGGTTAATCTAAAAGTCCTTGTTCCATGTTTTCCTGCTAGCCACAATCCACCACATTGGCACTGAGACTGCCCTCAGGCGCATAAATGAAATCGCGTAAAAACAGACTTACGCGCTTATTGGAGAATTCCGCCCTAAGGGCGCCGCCCGGTGTAGTGGATCATTGCTGTGGAAGCAGTGGTAGCTTATTTTCTGCAAAGGCCTCACGGTCCAAACAAAGCAGAGTGGGGTGTCTGTGAGTCATACTCGCAGGACAAACCGATAAATGTGTGGCTGTCTGCGTGCTTCTCTTGTTCCCACTCAAGCAAGACAGTGCAGGACTGGCATTTTGGTTTTAATTTTTGAGAATGTGGTAGAAATATGGTCGTACAGTACTCTCGTATTTTAATTGAACATAGAACAGGAGACAGACGAGGATTATAAAGAAAACAGGAACAAAGTTGATGATTTTGTCTGATAATTTCTTGTGGTTGATGAACAACGCACTTTTTTTAAACTTAAGCCACCCTGAGAATTCCGCCCTAAATAAATACGCCAACTTCTAAAGGAGCCTTTGATGGCAAATCATGACACAGGAAATGTGAATGTGAAAGGTGAAAATATTCTCCTTTACATGCTTCCTTTGGGATCTGTTATTAGAAAACATGCCATTACCTTCCACTCTTATGCAGATGACACCCAACTATACCTATAAATGAAACCTAATGACTGTACGCCAGTAACAAAACTTGTTGCCTGCCTCGGTGACATCAAAAACTGGATGACTAATAATTTCCTTTGCTTAAACTCTGACAAGACTGAAGTCATGTTGACTGGCCCTAATAACCTAACCAACACTCTACCCCATCATCAGAGCTTACTTAGTGACCTTTCACTCACACCTTTCACTCACTCTCTCTAAATAGTCATGTAAAGCATATCTCCAAAACCTCATTCTTTCATTTACGCAAAATTCCTTTCTTTTCTTTCTGTAATACATGCATTTGTTACCTCCAGACTTGAATATTGTAATGCTCTGTTCTCTGGATGTGGTGCTAGCTGCATCAAAAACCTTCAACTAATACAAAATGCTGCAGCACGAGCACTCACTAGGACAAAAATAGATGAACATATCTCACCTATCCTTGCTTCCTTACATTGGCTTCCTGTTAAAAGCCAAATTGATTTTAAAATACTTCTCCTAACATACAAAGCCCTTAATGGCCTTGCTCCAGCATATATTAAAGACTTACTTGTTCCCTACCACCCCTCTAGGCCCCTAAGGTCACAGAATGCTGGTCTCCTAGTAATTCCTAGAATATCAAAATACACAATAGGAGGAAGAGCATTCTGCCATCGTGCGCCTGTCCTGTGGAACAAGCTCCTCTCTAACATTCGCCAAGGAACTCTCAACACTCTCAACTGCCTGACCCTGCACCTCTTGCCTCCTGGGTACCCAACCAACCCCACCGAACATGCCATCCTGCTGAGGACCTTCTTCCAACGTTTGATTCGGCGGCACTCCTGAATGGTCCTCAACCCACTCCACGGTCCATGCCACTGCCTCCCTGCTGAGGGTCACCCCTGCCTTCCACTGCCTGATCCTGCATCTCTGGCTTCCTGGGCGGGCTGACTTCAGATCCATAGACGACCCTGACATGATTGAGACAGCCTCCACCTGGCCCCTGGCTTGACTGCACCTAATGACATGGGACTATATCCTGGGATTATAATGGGACTATATTACTTTATTTATACCACAATTTTCTTATAATGTGTACCTAATGGAATAATAGTGGACTAATCACCATCTGAGAGACTGAAAATATACAGTTACATTTGTTGCATTGTCTTTTTAATGTATAGGCCTATTACAAACACTACATTCCATTTTAAAGTGCTCACATGCAGCCTATGCGCTATGCATCCGGCTACATTATCAATGTTATATTTCATTTTACCATCTGAGGTCACTAAAACACAGTTATTACCATATATATATATAACCATATAGGGTGCTAGTCTAGAAAACTTTGCTGGGGAGTGTTACGCAAGATTACACGTGTGGTCAAATAAAACTGGGAACTTTTTTGCGCATGGAAAATCTTTGTAAATCCCGACTTTTGCAAGAAATGTTGCGACCGCAAATTTCACCCTGCTTCATGCAACTTTTTCTTGCGTAAAGGGCTTTATAAATGAGGCCCCAGGCAGTGGGACCTAACATCCGCCCATATATGGGACGCCCCCCGCTTTTTTGTTTTTTGATGGTTATGCTTGTGTCATTCAATGCCAGAAGGAGTACAGTCATTACCAACTGGGAGTGGCCACGAGACTCACGTAAAACATGAGTCACGGCGTTATGTGATGTGTCAGTACAGCTGCCGCCGCTAGGAGGCAGCACAAGACCTCTCTAATGATTGCACAACATTCGGAGAGTCAAGCGGAGCAAGAGACGTTAGTTTACTTCCGTGTTCTATTTTTGCAATATGCAGTTTGGTCTGATATGGTTAAACTTTATGCTAGAATTACTTTACAATTTTGGACCCTATGGCTTCACAATCAGCCTGCGCCAAGTAGCAAATCCCCAGCTTTATTAGGAATTATAACACAAAATACCGAGACATTATTTCCAAAGAGAGACACAGAAAACACGACTGTTCCTTGCCCACAAACACACATGAAAAACGTTATATAATAATATATATAAATATAATATAATAAGAAAATGTTAATTTGTGTTCTATTTTCGCAATATGCAATATTGACCTAAATGTGGCGAATGCGGTTTGCCCTCTGCTCATATTGCGTTCAGTAATGCTGCTCCGGGCCAGCGGCATTTTTTATTTTTATTGCAAGACAGGCATTTTTTATTCTAAGTTCTAAATGAGCACGTAGTTCATTTGTTGAGAGGCGCGTTGTAGCAGAATTGTATACCGAGTGACTGGAAGCCACGACGGGCAATTCACAGGGCAAGCAACTCTTACCCTGTCCCATTTTGTTCGCAACAACTGCACATTGCAACATTTGCCAGCTTTTTGCCCTCCCATCCAATTGTATTCTCACAAACGTGGATATTTTAATTTACTGAGACAAAAGGCACAGTAGGCCTACTAGGCTATATGTTCACAGCGAATGAACAATGGAATCATTACCGGACTCCCGCTTATATTTTCATATTTCTGGTTGGTTTCATGCTTTATACTGACAATATGTGACAGAGACCCCTTTAGTCAATGCTGCTCAATGCTGCAGTTCTCATAATAAGTAGTTATTAAACAATCAATTCACGTTGAGCTGACCCCAGAATTATTACCGGACTACCTTTAAACGAGCTTGGCTGCCGTCGTCCTATTGTAGTACAAATTTATGATATTATATATTGGTTGTATGTGAGTATTG